>VBVR01002050.1:0-10521 GCA_011638315.1 Tetramorium parvispinum
TATATATATATATATATATATATATATATATATATATAAATGAAAGCACCTAGAGATTGAATATGCATATAATAGTACAAGTAATAGTATAGTCCTTTTTGTAGCCTGTGTCATAACGTAATTGATATTGTTGCGCTTAATACATTACGCACTTTCTATCGACCTCTGTGCTAGGATTGTGTGTCGCAAATCACGCTTTATTTGCTTACGGTCACCAATAAAATCCGGAATAATTCTGTGTGTTAGTCACGAGGCCCCGCAGCGTGCCGAAAGAAAACTTCGCGATCATGACGGCTTATAAAGTACAGCTGACCAATAAAGCAAATCGAAATGGGACGCCGTCGTGTACGATCATTCAGTCGCGTGCAATCCACCTGCGAGACCGGGAACACCTGCGCACACCTGTTAACACCTCTCGCGCTTGAAACCACGAGGCGGAAGTGACGTCGGCACGCGCCACAGGTGCACCGTTAGTATGTTTACGTATCTCAGCTGCCGAAAATAGCGTAGACATTACGAGACATCGACCAAAGTGCGAGCGAATGAATCACTTCCTCACGACGAGATCACTTTAGATCCGGAGAATGTTCGAAGGAAAAAAAAAAAACTTTTTAGGATAAGAGTAAAACCGAAAGAGCACGAGAAAGTGTCCCGTCTATAAATTCGTCCAGAAAACGAAGTTTCGGACGATTTACGAAATCGAGACGAAAATTTCTTGCTGCATTTCACTCGATTAAATTTAAAACATCCAGTTTTAAATTTCATCGATTTACTTGGTTGATTATAAAAATAGTATCGTGTGTTAGTTTATAAAGTACAGCTAAAAAAGATTTAAAATCACGAGTTGTATACAAATAACTTGAGATATAAAAATAAATTTCCTAATATATCCTTTAAAAATTCAATTTGAAAAATAAGTACACGATACGATCTTTATATGTCCCTTACATAGTTGCAGATTTGACTGGAAAAGCTCTAATTAAAATGAACATGTCACGATTATCTTTCAAAGGTGTAATCTTTAGCTGCTAGATTTTCGATATGTGTGATGGAAATCCAATTCTCAATTTCACCGTGCTCGCTAGATAAAAGCTTACAACAAATATAATTAATTCTACAATAAATTCTGTATGTTGAAATAAAAAATATAATAAACGTTTGAATAAAACCATAAAAGATATTTCGTAGTAACTTGTACCTTTGTACATTTTACGTGGAAACGAGGATGACAGCAAACGATAAAAAGCAGACCTACATTTTCTCTGATTAAAAATAATAAAAGTCTAACAGAGAAAGCATGTTCTTTTAAAGACGCGTGACAACACATGAATGTTCAATGAAATAATTGGAAATAGGAGACGGTAGAATTACTAATAAATCTGTAATAAGATTTGCTTATTCAATTTGTATACTATTCTAAACCTTAAATTTTCTAATGTAAAATTATAATTAGGTATTAACAGATATGAACAGATGTTTATTCGATCAATTTTGATTTATTTGGATTCTAATTGGACCGAGTCTTATCCACACGCATAACAACAACGTATTTTGCATACGTGAGAAACTGAGATTAACTCAAAGTTATTCGAAAAGAAGCTGCACGTGTGTCTATTTTAATTTATTATACCTCGTTTCGTCCATGAATAGCAATTTCCTATGACAAATATACACGATTGTTATATGTGTAAGATTGTACAACATGACGAATTCATGCATAATTATGATAAACGAGAGTCACGACGCATACGTGCGCCATACGATGCGAAAAGATTATCGATTTGTAGTAGAATTCTCTCATTACATATGAAAAAATACGAACGAATATTTTGAGAGATAAGAAATTTCAATACCGTCGAGAGAACGCGCGCGTAATTTACAAAAAGACTCTCGCATTCATAAATTTATATTCGTACATCAGTGTAAATTAAAAATAAAAAAATTTACTCCAACTTCAATAAAGACCCGACTCAAAAGATTCCTATAACTTGATATAAAAAGAGAGCTTGTATTTTTTCGCAAGAGGAATTAACACTCTTTGAGTGATAAATATCTTTCAGTTCATCGCACGTGCGGCCTGTTTCTTATCGTGCTTGCAAAAAGTGTCGTCCTCGATTCATATGTAAAATAGACAATTATTCTGGACAGCCGTCAACTCTCGGTCGTTGTGTCCGGTGTCAAGATGCATTCGCGTTACGCTTGGCAATTAAAGCGTGCTGTAATCTCAGAGAGGAAGAGAGAGATAAGCGAACCTAGGCAGTCGAGGATCGCCGAGATTTCGCGGTGATGCGGAGCGACGCGGCGCAATGCAGGCCAGTTTATTTTCACGATCAACCGTTATTGTTATTATCGCCTTCGTGACGCACGTTACGCGCTTCGCTGACAATGAGAGGAATATTCCGCTGGACTTTCGACTAGCACCGAGAGAAATAGAGAGTAACAGAAGGAGAACGAGTGAACGCATGAGCGAGAGAGTAAGAGAATAAGAGGCGCGGCGCGAATAAGATATTGCCAAAGAATTACCATGATGAGAACAACAAACAACAAACGTCGGCGAAAAAGAGGAAAGAATCTATTATGGGCGAGTAATACGCGTGATACACAAGCTGCTGTATAATTGTCACTAGTACCACAGCGAGTAATGTTCGAAGAGCGACGATTGCTCGCATTCTATAATAAAACCACGATGGGAGGGTGGCACAGTGCGAAAGATAGATGATGTATCATAACGAACGATCGGTTAAGAAATATTGCCGTTGGATTTATCTTCCCGCTATGTGGAAGTCGACATAAAACAACTAATGATCTCAGGAAGAAAGCTGATTATCTAAATAATATTTATTTTGTATGTCGTCTGAAAAATCCGAAGAAAATTTCTCTTTACGCTAAAAGTCCCCAATCTACGACCCAAGGCCAGATTCGACCTCCGTGAAATTTACCCGATCTGTCAAGAAATTGTATTAAACTAACGTTATAATTTGAATATATTTTATTTTTTAATATGATTTTTAAGAATAAAACTTATTCTTCGATTTCTGGAATTCCTCATTACAAAAATTTTAATATGGACAACAAAAATTTGAGGATTTCTATTCTACACACATTCTTATAGAGGTGACTATCAAATAACAACGCGGTGTGAAATATGAAAAAAAACTTTAGACTTGCCTTTAGTTGATGCATCTGTTGTTCGTGCAGCTCAGCCAATTGTCGTTCCTGGGCATGGTATTGCTGCCGGAGAATTTGCTGTTGAAGCTGATGGTGCTGCTGTAGCTGGAAACAAATCCAGATATCTCAAGGATAATGCAATACCCTTAATTAAAAGCTAAAATGTCAAAAAGTATCTGAAGGCAAGAGTAATCAATTCACAAATCAAACATAATCGACAAGTCACGCGCTGGCCACACATCTCTTCCTTCAACTGAAATCGTTACAAAACGTTACTCTACGATACATTTTTTTCTATACCGTGGTTTATTAATTTATGGCAGGTACTTATTTATTTCGATTCGTCCACGGTGCAGAATAAAGGAGAGGCCGATAAAAAAAAATGGAACAAATGGAGATGCAGATTTATGCATCGAGCTTTTCAATATGTCTCTGAATAAAAGCTTTTGTCGCACACGTCGCAGTGGAAATGCGAAAGTATACGTGCCGCCGGTGCCAGAGCGCAAAGTTTCACGCCAACATGGCGCATATCCGACACGTTTAATCCAATTCACCGTGTCTCTCGAATGTTTTTCGTTGCCGTTTGTCGTTCGTCGCACGTGGGCGACTTTGAGTCGCCTTTTCTCAGAAGGAAATGCGTGGGCCGCTGACACAGAGAGACCAAAGTGATTTCGCCCAATTGGTTACGTCCGCGAACGAACAGGCACGCTGTCACGCGATTCCCGTTGCATGCGTTGCACCTTTTGCGAACACGCATAAAAAAATCGAACGTGATATCGTCCGATTTGAAACCGGAGTTGCGTCAGCCATAATTGTAGAATTAACGAGCGGGACAATAATTGTTCTAGAACTTTTTCGGTTTCAAGCGAAGCAAGATCTCGATTCCCTGAAGCTAACCACAATATATATTCTTATTTTAAAAGTTTGAAAAAATTGACAATTATCGAACAATGTCAATAACTTCTATATAAAATTAGTACAATCAGATTTTTACACAGATTAGTCACATAGAAGCGATAATATCGATGATAACATAAATCGTTGGACTTCAATATGTAAAAGGATTTCAAAATGATTATAATAAACTGAATTCACTTTAATATTTTCAAATATAACGTTTGTTATAAAAAGGTTTGTAAATAATCAAACATTGGATTTTCATAATTAATGTTATGAACTAATGAATTTAATATCAGATCGTCGCGATTGACAGTTGAGCATCACTTTGTCACTATCTGTCGTTGTCATTCACACATCAACCTAATATATTAATCAAAGCTCATCGATCCTGAAATTTTCAAATGGGTTGCAATACATTGCGGGAAAATATCAACAAATTAAATTGAAACATTGGATTAATCGAACTCGGTTCGAGAAGAATACTATGAGATGAACTTCACCGAGCAATATAGAGCGAGGACCCTCGCTTTTATTATGCCCCCGAGCGAGGGTCCGATCTCGGGATGGAAAGGATACGCTCTTCGGGTTACGGTGCTTGCAGTAGGATTCGGGATTTACGTTTTGTTGTTCAAAAAGAAGGATTCATCTAGAAGATGGAGCTTACGAAGAACTCGAGAGACTTCAATCGAGTCAAACGACAATGCGAGCAATGAAATGAAAGAGCTCAGGTACAAATTATTTTCCAGAAGAAAATGCTGTATTTTTCTCTTTGCTATCGTTTTAAATCAAACATAATCTTTTTACGAGAAATCTAAATAATATATATGTATATATATATATAGATTATATTTGAATAATGTTATGTAAAAGTGCACGTTTTATTTAAACAGTTTGGAGTAAATAAATTGTTTTCACCGATTCTTATTTTAATACATAAATATTATATATTAACCACAATTCACTTTATTTAGCAACATATCTTCCTTTGTTAACATGCCAGTTAAGTTATTTCTGCTCTTAATAATATAATTTATTTAACGTCTACTAGGTATATTCGCGGACATTTATGTTCATACTGTCTATCGGCCTGTCCAAAATTATATTTTATATATGTTTTGCAATCCTCGGAATGAAAGCAATATCATAAAATATGTGTGCATTATTGTTTTCTTGGCAGTGACGACAGATCTATAGTGACATACAACGGTGAAGTTTGCCCGATTTGCTTGGGAGTGCCGAAGATTGGCGTGAGAGCTCCCTGTGGTCATTCGCTATGTGCGGAATGTCTGGCGAATTATTGCGATGTTAGAATCGCACCTGCACCGCCACCTTGTCCATTATGCAGAGCGCCGTTAAATTCAGTGGCCTTGACCTGTGACTTTGTTAGTATGACATGCGTCACTTTCACCAGTTTTGCCAAGAAGAGTGATAGCGAACTCTGCTAGCAGAAATGCACAAAATGTAAAAATAAGCGATAAGAAAAAGAAGGGAAGAGAGGGAAATATAGAGAATGTTCTCCCCTAACAAAAAAAGTCTTATTCCATCGAATATTCATCCTAACTGATAGCTATGAGCATAATAAAGTAGTATTTTTATTTTATTTTCGTGACTATTTGCTTCTTTTTTCTTTAAAAATTTTAAAAACATATATTCATGTTAAAATAGAAACTTCGCTACAATAACAGTAACATTGAAAGTTTAATACAAAGAAACTTATTAAAATTACGAATATATCAGTATATAAAAATACTATGGATATTTTGATTTAATTGCAGGCCATCCTAGGTCCTAAAATGCTAGATCCGAACACCATCATGGTGCAAGACTGGATACGCGAGTACAATAATCATCGAGGTTTAGTGACGTCGGTACGGCCGTTTCTGACGACGCGACTTGCCCTTTTCTTTAATATCTTGACTCTCTTTCTGATTGTCGGATTGATCGCCGCGAGACTTCAGGTTTTTGCGGAAATATAAATTTTGCTTTAAAATTCTTGCTACAAACAACATGTTTTTGTCAGCAATAAAAAAAAGGAACATGCGTTTATCGTTATACATGTTTTTCGAAATGAATAATACACTCTTCGAAAAGTATTTACTGCAATTTAACGTCTAAGAATAAAGAGCAGAAAAGAATAAAAAAAAAATGAAGCACATAACATATGATAGTAACGGTACTATTACTCAATTCGCACACAGATAATGTCCTGGGAAAATTGAAGGCTTACATTACCCATATCGATAATTGTGTTAATTATATGCGTCTAATTCAAGAGCCAAGGTTAATTGCAAGGTGAACGAATCTAAATTTACTGATATACCTCATAATGTTACTTTTAGTTTGCAATTTTTAAGAACGTTAAAATTATATTATATTACACTGTTAAATACACGTCAATATTAAGAAATTTCAATATTTTTTAATTGTTAATCTTTTTTTCTGTTTTCAGAAAAAAATTTTAGATGAATTTTTCTCAAGAAACCACTCAAGTGTGAATTATGCAAAAAGTGAAGCCTTCAATTAGTATGCATTTTTTTTTAAAATTACTATGTATTTGCGGACTAATTAATACTTTGTCAGTGAGCTTGATATGTCCACGAATTGATCTGAACAAGATTGCAAATTGAGTAAATTTTTTGTCGTTTTTCTTCTGATCTGATATTTATTTCTAAATATATAACGTAAATATAAAAAGTGATATAAAATGTGTATAAAAAACATTTTAAATATCTTTCTTGTACTATCCACAAATAATATGTAATTTTAATAAAATCATAATATATTACAAATATCATAGTATTTGCATTTTATTTTATGACAAGAGTTTTGTAAAATTTCACATAATTAATATAACAAAATATTAAATTGGTAATATATTATACTGTGGTACGTTTCTAACGTGTTAACTTAAACACTGGATAAGAGCTTTGAAAATTCTAACAACAACGTAGAGAATCGCTTGCGAATACAAATATCGATTCATATTTTCATAATCTGTTTTCCGCAAGATAATTAAAACTGATTTTTAAATATGGTTTAGCCCGAGGATTGCAATCTGTATTTTCAACCAATTAATATAAACCACAACTGTACTTTTTTCATGGAATATACATACATGTAAGAAAATAAACATGTAACAAAGTAATATCATAAAAATTAGAAAATTATATGCCAAACGCATGCAGATTCGCACATGCATATACTTTCAATCGTAAAATATTTTTTCAGACTCCAGCTAATTATCAATTATAATATAACAGCTGATTTAAAATTTTATATAATAGCTGATTAAAATTTTTAATTTAGACTTTATAAAAACATTAAATCCAACCCTATACAAATATTACCAATTCAAATCGATATCGCGAACATTTACAATATAATCGTTAATCGAACAATAGTGCACGTGACACGTGGCGCAAATGACGCGTTAGATTAATTCGCATCGCCGCGTATCAATAATATTGTGAATTCTGTCGCGGAAATACTCGTGATAAAGTAATCGCGCCGTCCAAGTGGCGCGTGGATAATCGAATTCTATTCGCCGAACGGATGCATTACGCAGCGGTATGTTCTTGCAAGATTTCTGCCACGATGATCAGACATACGTGATAGAAATTGTCAATACGCACTGTCCACTGACCCATGTAACTTGAACAACAAATTTCTTGAAAAAAAAAAAAAAATTACGCAACAAAAATTATAATTATTATTAAATTAATCAAATAATAAATTTCTTTGATAGCTTCTATCGAGCAAACAAGATTTTAATTTCAAACCCATTATGAAATCCACCAAAATAAATCGTTAAAATAATACGAAGCTATATTATTTCTATCGATTTGATTAATGAGGTCAAATTGTTTTCGTCATGCTCGCTTATAAAAAAATTAATAAGAGAAATGAATTCCCAAAATTCGTTAAAATTCTTTCACACAAGTATTTATTTTGCATAAATAAAAAATAGTAAAAGAGCCTGACGACTTCGTTGAAAGGAAATAAATGTGTGCCAGCATTAAAATGTTAAAACTGAATATATTTATCTAATGTTAAATTAACGCTATGCTACCTATGCAATATGTTTATTCATATTTTATCTTTATATTTATAAGAGAACTGTGTTTGTTTTCATTTTCAAGCGGCATCCGATTGTAACAGAATACTGCAGTTGCGGAATATCACATATACGGGATATATTTACTTTCCGGCGGATTCTCTGCAACATTAAACCTGGCCTTCGCGGAAATATCGACGTCCTTGAACTTAATTGCGATGTAACTAAAGCGTGCACGATCGATCGAATTCAATCGAAACTCAGCACTCGGCCGTGGTAATCTAAACTTTGCTATGTATTCCGAGCAAATTTCTGTAATAGTTATCCATCGCTGTAATTCATTTCAACGATATTCGTGAGATGTATGACACAGTATATATGTACGCGATATGCTACGATATCAGCCTACAGATACTATCAGATACAAGATAGTCATAGTTAAGAAAAAACTTTTGTCATTTCCTCTTTTGAAATTAACAATTACTCCAACTTTTTTTCTAAATTGTACAAGAAGAATATCTAAAAGGTTTGTTCTTCGAGCTGTTTTTACCACAAGGCATTTACATAATACATTTTTCAATGCTAACATAACTTTTAAATATTGGAATGTATACTGTAAAATTGTTTTTCGTTATGTTCAATTTTAATCATAAATTATATAATGTAAATTATAATACAAAAATGTACTGATTTGTCTATAGTTATAATTCGAGAAATCTCGTAAATATATCGTAAAAGATAGTGTATTTTTGTAGGAAAATTATCTCGTTTCGAGGCAATGTGCAACACACTCTACTGATTATCGAATTGTTTATTTCGCGAACGTTATCTTGACTCCGTTCCACGAAAATCTCAGGGAATCTGACATTTCGTTGAAGAAGATCAAACGTCAATCGCATTTAAAATTGATATATTATATATTTTGCATAAACGCAAATTAGCCGTACGTTACCTCGAGTATCTTTTGCTGCAGCGCGTGGTCGTGCATGTTGGCGGCGTCAGTGGCTGCAGCATGATAAGCGCCGGAAGTCAAGGTGGCCGTAGCCGCGCCTCCTCCGCCACCGGCGCCTAAATCCCGTGGTCGCGGCATCGGAGAGCCCGGCGTGTCTCTGGCCATCTCTATGCACATGTAACAACAACAATACACGTTCGCTAACATGCCTCGGTGAGTACCGCCGCCACTATCATCGTGCTGGTGGACGATCGTTCCGTGATGATGATGATGATAATGATGACGATGTGCATCGATGATCTTTATGCTCGAGCTTTCCGCGCGCGGATATCGATCGAACGCGTTCGCTCGCTGCACGTAAACCCTCATAGTTTGTTTCTTTTATACGGTTAAATCGACAACAAGCTGATTTTTTCCTCGGCAAATTGATCTCGAAACTGAATTACACAATGATTTCGATGACGCGGGATAACTACGCGACGCTTTATCTACGGATCAGAATTCGCGACTATAATTTGCGTGGGAAAGAAGGCATTCGTCGGCATTTGCGATCAGTCGAGATTAGAAGTCGTAACAACTGGTATTAAATTTAATCTTGCTTCAAAGCACTCTTTCACATTCCTTCCGTTATCGCCGCAAGAAAAATCACTTCTAGTCTCACTTACTGACGTCTTGATAATTATTATCTCTTTTAAAAACACACAAAAAAAAACATTCACTTTCTATCGCCTAAGTGTTGTTTTGATCAACAACTAAATTAGAACACACACCACGATATCACGACAATCGCATCTAGTCGAACGTGCGAGTGTTATCGAGAGAAGAAATACATTTACATCTGTAACTCTTCGTTTTATCCCATTTGAAATTCCCACGACGCGGCGACGTTCAAGATATTTGTGAAACGTCGCCAAGGTGGCAAGTATCGAGGGCGACAGAGATCCTCGCGCGCGCGCGTCAATGTCGGAGGAAGTCGAAGTTCTTTTCGAGTCGTTCGTTTCCAAACGACGTCCAAGTTTCTCGGAAGCGCGCGATTACGCCAATCGCACCTCGCGTGCGTGCCGGCTAGGTTTCTCTTTCTCTATTTCTTTTTCCGGGTATTCGACAGATTAATTTCGGAACGGTCGAGCGGAGTCGTGAGAAGAAGGCGCGTCCTGCGAGAACGTGGTGGTCCCGGCTCTCTTCTTGGGTCCTCTCATCGCGTCCGGTTCGAGCGACAGTCCGAAAGGGGAACACCGCGGTCTCCTTCGACGACGATTATTGTGGAGAAAGACAGCAGAATTCGAGCGCGACGGCGCGTGTTGCCGCGGCGATGTTTATTGCCCCGATACTCGCTCGCGGTGCGATAACGTGGCTATTTTTAGCGTCTATTACGCGCAACGCACGCGTACGCGCCGCGCACGAGCGGCCACTTATCGCTCGCTCGATTTGTACGACTCTCCCACTT
>VBVR01002050.1:10531-25319 GCA_011638315.1 Tetramorium parvispinum
CCCCCCCCTTTCGTGCCTGGTCGAGCTTCGTCGAACCTCTGCGTCGCCCAGGTATAGATTTCAAAGACTCGTTTTCGGAAGAAACCACACGATCCAAAGTGGAGAGGAAACCACCTGTCAGCTCGCGACCACCTTTTCGCGCCGGAGATCCAACTTCGAGCACCGCCACGTGGTTATCGCGCTACGTCGCCGTTCGTCGCTGTTCGTAATTGTATTGCACAAAAGAGCGGGTTTTGCTGGAAAGTTTTCTCCGTCAACAAATTACCAAGTCCGGGTATCGATAGAATCATTCACACATTCGAGTTATCGTGCCGAATGCCACGAGGTCACTTGAGTTATTCGCTTCTCGAGACACTACACACTCCTAATCAATTGAATTATTCTTTCATCACGCTTTATTATTGCCTCGCGTCGCGACCGCTCAGGATAAGTCTCTATTTCGGAGTGTTCTCCTCGGGATTGAATCGGGACTGAAATCCTTGCGATCGCGACGGAGCTTCGCAGGTGGGATATCCGTGTCGCGACCGCAGTCTGGCGATCTGACACCGCGCTTTCTCGCGTCTCGCAATCCCGGCTGCGTGAGAGCGCGCGTGCAGGAAACGACGAAGAGACGGTGCGGCGGAGAGACGAAGAGGAGAGGAGCTTTATATACGCCGCTCGACTCGGCAAAAGCAACGGTCAGCGCTAAATTTAGCTCGCGCTGGAAGCGATTACGCGAGCCTGGGAGCGAAGATGAGATGAGACAAGGAGGAAGGGAATAACTGCGCGACACGAGAGCGGAAGGGAACCGAGCGGAGAGAAGGTAGAATCGTCCGCTCGGTAGACGGATCGCGACTGCACGATCGCGACCACACAAGCGACTCTGATAACTCTTCATGATTCGCGATGGGAGATGGTGAGCGCGGCGCGGCGCGGCGCGGCGAGGCGCATCGAAGCGGGGACTCGCGGATATTGGCCAATCATGAGTGACTCGCTCTTGGTCGCTCGTTCACGTGCTCTCCATTCGCGAGCAACGAGGAAATCTGTCGCGAGCAGCGTAAATTAAGCCCAAAATAGAAAAATTTGTCTAGGACATTTGTTTTTGGCGACACGTTAACTTGCCACTAAGCGAGCGTCATCAGCAACGTAACTGATAATAAATGAGATTATTTTATTACGTTTTTGAGCTTCCTGATTTTATAGTTTCATCAGGTTGACCGAGCTGAGCTGTTCTTTGAGCTTCTCATTCAATCTCTATATTTTAATGATACAACAATGTTAAAAAAGTTTGCAAATTTTTTCCTCTTTGCTATCTTGAATATTGTATTATAAGTGAAGAATTGCTTTTTCTGCTTTTACTTTTCAACGAAAGTTCTACCTATAATACAAGCTTAAAGTCTAAAAGCTAAAGGCTAAAGATTAATAGATGGAACTGATACTTGATATTCATTCAAGATATTCATTCTATTTTTACTTCCTAAGAATGCTTATCGAGTCAGTACGAATGTTCCTATTCTTTTCAATAAAACTTTTGTACGAAAGATAAAGATTTTCTTGAAATCAACATAAATTTGTTAGTCAAAATACTCTGTGTTGTTCAAAACACTATTTTTAACTCTTGTCAAAATCTCTTTTGCGCTGTAACAGATCGATCTCGCGAATGTTATCGCGTACTTCATAACAATAATATGACAAAGGTAATTATAAAGAAAAATATTAAGGAGAATTTTAAAAGTTCGAAAGAATATAGGTAATTGAAACAGACATTAACTTAGCGAGAGCAATATGAATCGGAATCAGGTGCGCACGTAAATTTGAAAATGTTTCAATCTCTAAAATTTCCAATAAAATATTCTACAAAATATGATCGAAACTCATTGCTGAGGAATTAATTACAAATCGCTATCTCTGTTAATATCGCATGTACACACGTTCGACTTTATACATATATATATATATATATATATATATATATATATGTATATATATGTCAAAGATCAAACGTGGATTAACGACAGAGGCAGCAAAAAATACACTTTCACGTTTTGTTCAAGAACGATCAAGAGCAAAACTTCCATGAAATGGAAATTTACTTACAAGAGCATCAGATTTATTAGCTGCTTGTAAATGCGAATATGTTAAGCGTAAACTATTAAAAAAAATTATGGCTGATAGTGTGAAACGAATGCGACATCCTAATAGTTTCTACGAACTTAGATACACAGATAATTATCAATGACGTACGGAAAAAATTATTACCTTAAATCTTAATCACGCATATTAATTCTTTTCCTCAAAAGTTTTTGTTTTTAATTACATAACGAGATAATTACATGATTCTTGAAGTATTGCTCTGTACACTGAGTTTTTATCCGTAATTCTTTATTTAGGTATTATATACGTTTTACGTACTATATAATGTTGTAAACTTGCATCTTTTAACCATGTAGAACAACATAAGATAATTAATAATCTAATTTTGCGATAAAAACATAGTTGATAATAAAATGAATAAAATTAAATAAAAGAACATCTTTTTGCGCTTCTATAGATATCCTTAGAAAAACAGTATGATTTATTGAGTAATAAAATATATATTACGAGACAGCAATTAAAAATAACTTAGAAATTATCTACATGCAAAAGAAAGATATGTAAGTATATTATAAATAAAAGATAAAAAAATTAGTCATTGTGTCCACAGAAATAATGACGTTGATCGAATGGTAAGGTCGAAGGTTGGTTCAGCAAACTCGAAATCTATAGATGCGCAAACAGTTTGACAATTATATCCTGCTCTCTGCTTTCCACGTCGATTATGGGTTATACCGGTTATACCAGTTATACCAGTTATTACGACTTGAAATAACATTTGTGTTCCCAAAATCTCTTCTCGTCATTTCTTCTTTTTTTTTTCCTTGGCTGCGTCACAAGTGTCTTTGGGAACGACAATAAATTCAGAATTGCAGATGTGTCCGAGAATGAATTAAATTTGCAAACGAACGGTCCGATTCGAATTTTAGTATAGCGTTTCCAAAATATATAAATTATTAATTCAATTGCTTATAGAACAAATTCGTTGGTGATGGAATTAATGATCAGCAATTATAGAATAAAATGTATTTATCGACCTAGTTCATATTTCCGAAATATGCATATCGCGATTGTTTTAAATAAAGTGCAATTTCTATAAATCAAATCTATAACAAAATTTGAATTTGTGCTATCCAAGTTTAAATTCGCTCGAATTAAAAAAAAATATGAATTGCTGTAAATGAATCAAATGCTTGATGTGCTGTGACTACGTATACATATAGGTGCATTTTGACAAGTTACAAATTACATCTATTTTTGGCTTGCACAGTAAAAATCATATAAATTCTATATAGAATAAAAACAGAGAGAATAAAAAAACCCGATCTTTCTTTTCGAAATTATTTCTCGTGTCATGCACACACACACACACACACACACACACACATGTGGAATCCGAAGTTTTCGGTAACCTGACATTAATCAATTTGAATTATAGAAACTACATTGCATTTAAGTATTTGTATATAAATAATTAATGACTCATAATGACTAATTTATAGAAAAGAGAGAACGGATATAAATAGTGAAGATGCTCACCCTTCTGCGGCAGATGCGTGAAAGCGGACGTGATCTCGACACTTCTATAACCCACGTCTTCTGAAACAAATTACGAGCGTTTTACAAAATCGGTTGAATTACAGGCAAACAATGGGGAAGATGGGGAGGGGAGAGGGAGGCTGTAGTTTTAGCTCATTGCATCTTCAAATGCAATCTGCACTAATTTGCAAATAAATGTTCACGCGTGCTACGTGGATACATAATGGCGACTGTCGCGACTGACGTCAGCTTATTCGAGACGCGGAAAGAAGAGATGCCCCGGGCTGGAGCAAACTATCGTGAACTATTATATCACGATTGATAATACCATCTATCGCGTCGCATACTTCTATTACGACCGATCGACTTATCTTCGATCATAAATTCCCATAATTTTACACGATTTTTATTTGATCCTTCACGTATGCACAGATAATCGAATAAAAAGTCGGATCTCGATACAACAGTATTTGTATTCGATAAGAATCGAGGTCGGATTCTTGATTATACGTGCGTCTAAGATATTACTAAGCAAAATTCCGATCTTTTTGCAGGGCAAATTTTATAAAAGCAAGTAAGGTTTAAATTTTTATTTTGAAATAAAGAAAAAGAAATACTATTTTCTGAGTAAAATCCTCGAAATTTTCCTCTATTTCAAAAAGATATAATATATTTAAAATCGATAATTAAATTTTAATCAATTTTAAACAATAGCATCGATTAGAATAAATTCGCGGAAAACGCATAATTTCATAATAAATTCATTTATTCAAAGTGCTAATTTTTTTTCTTCATATTTAAGAATTTCTAACATGATAGCACAGCTGTATCGTCTTAGTTTATATTTTTCACTTGTACAAAATTAACAATTGAATTTTTATTCAAACGTATTTTACAAACCGTTTCCGGTGCAAGAGAAAAAGCGATTATAAGATATACTGTTTGTCGTGCACCGCGTTAATCTTGGACGCGTTAGTCGCAAGTCGAGCTGCTTCGCGATTAGATAAGACGCATACACCACCACTACCTTTTCGTATATTTCATCCAAAACGTCTCGCTTACCACAAACCCAAGATGACGTCGCGTCATTCTCGGGTTTCGGCGAGGAGCGAGCCAATAAACGGCGGACCTTATCGACGCAACTTGAGACTGCAATCTCTTATCATATAGAGCCCATATTATTAATCGATCGATTGTCAAAAAAACTTTTGGAATAATTCGGAATTTCTATAATTTAATCGTATGACATCAAAACGAAGTACTTTTCCTTCATCAGACGTACGTTTTTCAATTCACATTTGCTTAATAGATTTGTTGACCGTTAAAATAAAACACTTTTTTTTTGGATCAGCAATATTCTGGGATTATTCATTTTTGTAACAATTTTATTGTTATAAAAACCAATCTTTTGGCATCTTCGAAAAGACCATTTAAATATTTAATATTCAATATTGTTTCAATTTATATAAAAAAAACTTTATATTTTTATATTCTTTTGAAAATATATAAAAATCTCGCGTAAAAAATAACAAATGAATTTGTATAAAAAAATAAAAATCCATTATTTATTGAACCTGAAAGATCCTATATCGTGTATAAAAAAATTATTTTCAACCACGTCATATCAAGAAAAAATTTATTCTAGGTGGATTAAAGAACCTATTTTTGATCAATGAGAAAACCTGTTTCGTTTTACTTAAATAGGAAATTATAAATTATATTGTTTTTTTTTTAATACCGATTATATTCATCAACGATATATACCTCACTCGTACATAACAGCAGATAATTCTAAAAAAAAAATTCGATCGATATAAGCCGCGAGCATGTTTAAAAGATCAGAATCAAGATGTTCTTATCGGTTACTTGATACCAAACGACATATCGCTCTGATGATCTATCGATCTTCGTCATTGCGCTTCTTTTGTCCATCATTCGGATCGAGTCTACACGCGTACCATAATCACAAAGTCACCCAGTCTATTTTCAGACGAAGGCCGTAATAGTCCGACGAGTGCCGGTACAGTCATCGCGATGACCTTAGTATCGCGTACGCCTCTGATCTATTATTATTGAAGATTAATCACCATTTTATCGGCTACGGCTTGTTATACCTGAATAACTTACATACTTTACGATTACGCGGCGAAACGAAGATTGAATAGCGCAACTATCTCTAAAAGTCTTGTGTTCTAAGAAACAATGACTATATCGAAGTATAAACTTACATATAAAATGTCAAACAATATTTAAAAAAGAAACACTCGAAACAAATATTTCACTGTATTGATGTACCCTTTTACTAAAAAATAAAATATTTTTCCTATCATTTGTTGCAAAGTAATTTATGAAAAGTATTCTAGTTTTTAATTTACATTTTACTTTTTTACATTACTTGTAAAACGTCTTTAAAAAAATCTCGAAAAATTTTATTAAAAAAAAAGATTGACAAATTTTATTAAGTTTTTTTATAAATTTTAATAAAACAAATATAAAAATTAAACTCGACTTAAAATTTCAGAGAAAAAATGCGAAACATACCATAAAATATAACATAATTTTTAACGTGGTATTTAAGATTAATCAGGTAATTTGATGATTTTACAAATTACGACGAATACTTACAGTGTAAGCGCAGCCGAATATATTCACTTTTGTTGCGAGGTATTTATAGAACGATGACTCTATCGAGGCAAAGAGCCAATAAATATTGATAATAATCGTTGCTGGCCTCCCGCCGCAAGCATGTGCACGTGTTTATGCATGTATCCCCTCCGTCAATGCCGATACTGACGATTTTAAATGTGAGAGAACCGGTAAGTCACGAGGAAGCTGATTGTGTGTTCCGCGCTTCTTTATCACTCGCGATAAATAAGATCAGGTATTAAAAATTTACAAGGCTTTCTTTTTAAATGTCCACTTGATTCCGATGATGGTTAGCACCCAGGTGATGACGAATCGTAACTAATTTTGAAAGGCCGACAGAATCACGCGAGTATAATCTATTTAATTTTTGTCATGCCTTTGCCCTTTATGAAATCGCGTTCGGAGCTCAGAAAATCCGATCAAATGTTCCACTGGTTCATAGGAGACGATCATCTCGTTTATCACACTACGTAAGCTAGCGGTTGCGATTGCTAATGAAGATTTACGGCTTGTTAAAGCCGTACATCTTACGCTTACAATCACGCTGCCGTCCGTCCAAAAAAATTTATTTTCGAATCAATTATCAAATAAAAATATTTACATAACATGCGCGATACATAAATGTATCTTTAACAGTACATTTAATTCGCAAGCTATATGAGTTCTACATTTTTTTATCTTTGATTTCAATGTTATAAAGAAGCGCTTTACTTTTATGAATGTTATATTTTCTTGGAAATTGAGAATGTCTGTGTAGATTTAGACAATAATAATAATAATATTCAATAATCTTCATTAACGCTATAATTTTTTGTAAAGTATTGATAAAAATTCGAGTCTTTAAAAAATATCTGGAAAAATGGTGTATCAATAAAGTTTGCTGGTAAATTTCGTGTGGCCTTTTATGCAATGATACTGTTATGAAGTTATTAAATGTGTTTATTTTGACTTGTTTTCAAAAGGATATCAATGATTTTCTCAACGGAATAATGTAATCTTTATTTTCTATCAATATACATACATCTATGGATTATGCTTCATAGATTATAGATTATTCGTGATGATGCTATTGGAAATAAATTCTAGATTGCAATGGGATAGCTCTCTTATCTAGGCGAGCTTGCCATTCAAAGATAATCCAGTACAACATCTGAAAGAGATCGATTGTCTTTTCAACTTCTATCCCAGAATTTTTCGGCGACGGCACCGAAACCGTTCGGAAGGATGTGAGAGCTGGCTGCGAAAGAATGCACCGACCAGCAAGCTGCAGCGCCTACGGTGAAACGAAATGGGCCGATGGAGGAAAGGAAGGTGAGCGAGATGAGTGCCTGTGAGTTAGTGAACAGGCGAGAGAGCGAGAGAGCGAGGGAGCGTGCGAGCGGAGGTCACTGCACGGCACATTCCTTCGAGTCAAGTCCAAGGTTAATCCCGAGGAAGAAGGCCCCTCCGCCGCCCCGTTAGTTCTTTCTCTCTCTCTCTCTCTCGTTGCTTTCGTGTATCACATCACCCATGGTCTCTCTTACGTGTTTCCATTCTTCCATCCAGGAAAGGTGCATCGAGAGGCATTGGGCAAACTCAACCGCAGTTTGTCTAGGTAGATATACGGCGACTATTTACCAATTGAATTACAAGATTGAAGTAGCGGAAAAATTGTCGAGTGTTATTTGCTAAAGTGTGTGGCATCCATATCGATCATGACGGTACCAATCGAGCGATAATCATAGGACAGTATTTGATCTCATATCGCGACTTCGACAAAGAAAACTCGTTGTGAGAACTTTGAACTTTGAAGCTGTGCTTGAAGAATTGCGATTAAAAAAAAAAACAATTATTAAAACTTGTGCAACTGATTAAAAGGAAGTTGCATAATTGAAGCGAGTGTTTGTCACAGATCATCTTTTTATTTAATTAAAAGAAATACTGCGTCAACATTTCTACATGTCTATCTGCAATAAGACAAATAGAGAAAAAAATTAAATTAATATATCTACTCCAAATCAAGTAGAAATATGTATACATATATATTTTTCATCTCAGGATTATAATCGGTAAAACTTTTACACAGACTTTACTGCTAAAACAGAAAAGTAAACAAAATTGTTCATATAGCAAAAATAATGCTGCCTGTATAAATAATAGCAAATTCGATTAATGTACCTCAATATAATATGCATCATTAATACTTATTACGACTTGTCAAACATCGGCAAAATAGTTGCGATACATTTTTCTAGTTCTATTTAGTTCTTTCAATATTCAGAAGCATTTGTTTCCTCGAAACAACGTGAAGCTTCGACCTATTACGGAAAGCAGCGCTGATTGACGTAGTGTATTACATAATACATTTTCAACGGGATATGGGGAGAGAAAGAGGCTGCATTTAGGGCACAATAGTGTGTTTCACCGAATTCGCTACGAATTATTTACAATCTTGTTTGTTCGGAGCATATCTACCGGAGATAGCAAAATCTCGACGACTAAACCCTTGACGTTTGCGCGCACTGTTCGATCTTTCAAAACTACCGATTTGCCCGCATCCTGAATGGAAAACTTGGTGATACAACGCATTATCTCCCTCCGTATATACATATATGTGTAACGGTTCCCATCGAGATCGCGCGCACAAAGTCGACAGTACGTATATGCGACGACGAAGGAAACGGCATAATCAAGGCTTATTACACGACATGGCGTCTATTATATTCACGACTATTGCGTAACTGCGTCTAATCACCGGTGCTTGTCGTTTTGATTACGATCATTAGTTTCCACGTACGAAAATATACGACACTTACAGCCGCCCGATGGAAAATAAATCGATTTGCACGAGTAGTAGTAGTAATAGTAGTAGTAATAGTAGTAGTAATAGTAGTAGTATTAGTAGTAGCATTAGTAGTAGTAGTAGTAATATATTTGTGTGTGTGTGTGTGTGTCGCGCGCGCGCAAGAAATATCGCGACAGTAGAATGAATCTTCTTGAAATCAATGATACTTCTTGTAAAACGTACAGCTAAAGTTTTGCATACGCATGTAAAATATGCACGTTTCAAACAAAACGTGAAAAAATCAAAAAGAATGAACACGTTCAAAATCATAAAAAAATTTTGTATATTAATATTTAAGTTAATATTTAATTAGATAATGATTTTTAATGGTGTGCGTCAATACTATTCAATTTAATATTTGTTAAATATTAGCTAATATCAAAAAAACTTGAGTGCTTCATAACACAATCGTATGTGTGACTTATTGCGAATGTAATTTGCCTAAGAATTGTTAATAATCTAGAAAAATAAAAAAAAGTTATCTTCTCGACTTATCAAAACAATCTTGATACAGAATATCTTAACAAAATGATCTTATTATTCCTGTACTAATTTTGTTACACAAATTTTTATATTCAATTTTACGATTCGACATTCGCGAAAAAGATATTCCAATTTCGTTGGCGAATTTGGAGATTTGCGAATTTTTTACGCGCTCGGTATCTATTCGTTGTTGAAAATGCGGGATACGAAAATTACGACTTGCAAAAATTAGCTTAACGAAAAATTCGTCGATACAACAAGAATATGTGAGACCGCTCGAATCGCGTACATATATGAGCTTCGGTGCGCGAACTTATGCACACAGAAAACCGAAGCCAGAAATACCTGGCTGCTAGAAGTTAAATTATTCAGGAAACTTCGTGCGATTCGCAGATATTCTCGGAAAGTGCTCGATCGACGCATAGGGGAAACAAAGTTACATAAAACGTAAATCGCGATCAAACGTATCAACCGAGATAACGCAAATTATTATGCAAAAAAATGCTTTTAAAGAGATGTTAGTGTTTCGAAATGTTAATCACTCGAGATTAACGTTTAACGTCTTTAATTAATACATCGATGATAATTTCTGTATAATTAGCGATTGAAAAGAAACATCACACGTTATTTTTTTTTTGCATTTTGACTTATAATAGTATCAATGAATAATGAAGCTAAATTTTTATTAAAAAAGAAAAAAAAGAAACTTGTAAATTAAGTGATATGTAAAATATTTTCGTATGCAACGAACGCGTCTTTGATTTTCCTTATTTCCATAAATACACGGTATTTAAGCTATTATTCTAATTAATGAAATTATCCTTACGACTGTACGAGGAGGTAATTAAAATTGATGGCAGATGCCATATTTACCACGTTGTCAATTGACGAAACACGCGTGATGTAAGAATGTTACGTGGCGTTTTGGAAGGATCATTTATCGCTCGTCTGTAATTATAGCTCACGTAATCGGTCATTCAATATGAAATTACGCGATTGGCGTCTTCTTTGCGCGATTCTATTTTCGCACGATTATGTCTAACCAAGATGTCGTTTTCGCAGAAATGTGCGACGTCTCGTAATTCAGTATCGAAAGAATCTGTTATATTTTAATGCTCGCATAAAGTATCGATCCAAATCGACCCGAATATTATATTCAATTGTATAATTACGCGCGTGCGATGGAAACGAAAGGAATAAGATAAATTAAGTAATACAAAATAATATCGTCCAAATATCGTAGAGCTACTAAAAGATAAGACACGCAAAGAATTTTATGTCCATTCAGAAATAAGTAAAAATAAAATAATACATAACGAAAAGCACAAGTTGCAATTATCTACAAATCGATAATTGTAAGAGGCATCAAAATAGTCTTTACAAGTTCTTTATATTTGTGTGAGCGGGCTGTTATTTTCCTGCGATTTCGCGTTCGGCGATATGAATTTTCTGAAATTGCTATTATATATTCGTTGGAAGCATTTTACGCGTCAGTGATTACACCAAGCGAGGCGGCAGGTGCCGAGTGCATCGGGAATGCATTGAAACTCGTCACAGCGTTAGGTTCGTATCGCGGTGCATTCTGCGGCGGCCGGCGGCTCTCTTTGTGCCGGAACTCCGCGTGCGCGCGTATAGTGGCGTCGCGGCGCTCAACAACGCCGTCTCTGCGACGCGACATTGCGAATAACGGACGATAGCAAAGCGCGACATACATTTTTAAAAACGTAGCGCCTGGCCAGCATGCCGAGTCAATGCATTCACCGGGAGGCCGCCGTTTTAACGCCTGCCGTTGCACGCCGCGTGCGCGCGCCGGGAAAGAATAGACGCGACATTTCGCAGCTTATGCACTTGCCTCGTGTCACGCGCTCGATACTCACTCGATCTCCAATATGGGAACTGTGGAAAAAGTAAAGAATGCGCGCCCGATAGAAATTCGATTCGCGAAATGATTTTCCGTTCATTGAATGCGATAAAATATATATTCCGTACACGTGGACGAATAATGTTCTAGATTAATTTAAAGTACACGCAACACGATGTATTGCCTTTTCTTTTTTCATGATTCTTATTCGCGCTGAGAGCAATATTTGATTTTCGAATTTTACTCCTCTTAAATTGAGAATTTATTCGCTAACAATCTTCTTCGTCGTTGCAAATTAAGAATTTTTCTCGGTATTACGAGAAAAAGCAATTTGAAATCTTTTTAACACTCCTCACGTGTCAACTGAATTAAATTGAGTTACATCAGTGTTACAATAACGTTCTAATTTCAAATTCCTTGAGACAAGCATAAAATGAAAAAAGGAAAGATGTACAAGCGCTTTAAAGTATTTTGTTTCTCTCAATTCGCTTATCGTTTAAAAAACTTTGGCGTGTGTTGGATTTTTGAATAATCGCGCATCGATCTTGTGATATAAGTACGCAAAAAGTTTGCGCGTATGCGAGACAAATTGCACGACTTCGCTTGCACGCCTGCGAGTCACGCGACTTGCGTGCCTCGATCTCACGTCCCCGTGAAAATTGGCACGCTATGCCAGAATGTGTACCGGCGAATCGGTAGACGAGCCGCGTTTTGCCAGCGCGACTTTTCGCAATTCTGCGCAAGGTCTCGCTTTCGCTAAACCGCTGGAATAGAGAATTTTCTCGATATCCATTTACTTTAAAAATATCCACTTCACTAGCTCGCTCTTAGAAGGTACACGTATATACACATACATATGTTATATATTGATTCTATAAACTCTTGGCATACTTTAACGTTAATTTTCAAATCAAATGCATATCTTTTTCAAAAATCTGTCTCTATCTATAAATACGTACTTTTTAATACAAAAAAAGTTTAAACAAAGCTAATCATATTTAAAAATATATATGCGCCCAAATTTTGATCAGAAAAATGAAAATAAAATGACTAGTTCACACATACTTTTGAGACATTGAATATTTTCATGTTATACAATCATTAGTGTATTAATATGATTTAATTTTTGATAAATACAGATTGTCGAAAAGGATTGTGCGTTCGTTTCTAATCTTGTGGAAGCAAATTATTTGAGAATTCGCATTAACGGCATCAAGGTACATCGTTCCCATTTCTCCGTGTGTACTACGATGTAGTTACATTTCTTGCAACGGTAGGATTTTATTTAATGCAACCCGAGCCTCGTTAGAGAGTCTGGCCGGCTGCAATGCGTAGAGTGCGTCGACTACGAGCAAAGACAATTAGGGCCCACATTAATTAAGGTAATTGCGCCGCACGAGCAACCTCCTCACAAAGTGTTCTCAAAGTCCGGATGTACGCACTTAAACCCCGCCTAACTGCTAATTACAATAAATATTATACCCATCTTGACATGGCGTTCGATCATTCTCTTCCCACAGTTCGCGGAAAATAAAAGTAATGTTCTTTTCCTTGAGAAAATATCGATGAGCTTGTCATTAGCGATTAAAAAGCGAAAAGATATTGACTACCGCAGCTGATTTGATGTCCAAGACAAACTTTGATATATCGCTTGGAACTTGGTTCACTAATGTTTCATATCCCCCAAAAGTATATAATCCCTACACAAGTATAATAAATTACGTTTCTATTCTTCACTATTATATTATTTTATAGTTAGGAACATTTTTTTTACAAAGAAATCTTTCTCTTCGCGCAAACATTTTAAAATAATCTCTTGTTAAAGTTGTATCGAAAAATTTTCAAGTCTGGTAAACTCTATTCTAACTACGTTCTAACTACAGTGATTCGACCTAATGACAATTCTAGCGAGAGAAGTGACGTTTCTGGCAGCGCTCCCGTCGACTTGAACGCGCACTTCGTGTAAGAAACACGACCATCCGCCCATTTGCTATCTAATTTTCACGCACGATTTCTCGCCATCCTCGACCCGATTGTCTTCGCGGCCACTGTGTCGGGGAAGTTGATGCAGGCTAGAAGAATATAGCCATTTGCGAAAGATCGATGGAAACGGAATGCTGTCTCGGTGCAAATAGATGAGTAAATTCACAGCTTGACTAAATTATAGATATTGATATACTCTACCATTTTCTGTCTAATACGAAAAGTTATTAAGTAATTAATGTGAGATGTTATATTCTATGTAATACAGAATTTTACAAATCATAAAAAGATAATAAAGTTTTAATTCATTCATAAATCAATTTTACAAGTTTTTTCATAGATAGCTCAATAAAGCATTTAATGTTGCATTTTTCAAGAATTAATCATAACCAACGAATTATATTTTTATTCACGAAAGATTAACTTAAGTTCATTAATAAATTCGCAAAAATAATGTTTAGTATGAGAAATATCCTAGATAATCTATAAATAAATGAAGAAACGCAAATTGAAACGTCTAATTTCGTGTGCTCGTAGTATAATAGTATAATAGAACGTTCTATAATACTTGAAGACTGTCAGTGTAGCACGAATAAATAAATATCCTGAAGTACATAATGCACACACATATGTAACATGCAACAATAATCTGTGAACAAGTGACTATTATTAGAAAATAAAAGTCAGTGTGTAGGTCAACTTAGATCTACGGTTTCAATGTCTGTATAAATGAAATCGACGCATTAAAAGAGGGGATACGCGTATTATACAATGTGCATTCACGTGCTTGCATATTTTTGTATGTGCTGACATATCGGAACCGTCTTTAAGAGACTAACAATAAGATATTAAGATTTAAAATATTAAGTTTTTGAGAGAGCTTAGGATATTATGAAAGAAACAGAATTTTTTAATTACGATTTTAAAATTATATTACGGGAAAAATTCTTGATCACACAAAGATTAAAAATATAATTTATAACGTCATTATATGTATAGGCACGTGTATGATTCTGGTGATTTATAGTAAATTAGTAATTGTACGGTCAATTACTTCCTATCATCCAGATATAACTGACTGTTCTCGGAACATCGCGTTGCAACCCTATTACAATTGTTTTGCCATCGCATACGCGATGTTGCCGGCTGCATAATTAAACGATTTGGAATAGTCCTGTCACGCGATGGAAATTACGTTTCCCACTTTAGCTGGGTTAGAAAAGGTAGGTTGCTGGATCACATTATGGTGAATTATAATCAGTAGATTATGGTGTTGTTGTAAATCCTTTTATAGTTTAAATAAATTTCTTCTTCGCTGTTTTTATACATGTACATGTATATGTACAATGTCCTATATGTACGTACATACATATACACAT
>VBVR01002051.1:0-25368 GCA_011638315.1 Tetramorium parvispinum
TTCATATATAATATTAATAAATATTTGCATTACTTTTTTTAAAAAAGCTTTATATTATTGCAAATACGTGGTAAACTAATTATGTTTTTTGATTGATATGTTCGTTGAAAGATCTAGTTTATCTTAATATGTTTTCTATTTTGTTCTTGTTAATATAAGAAATATTGTAATAGATAAACGGTCAATATGCACTGTTTGACATAAGAGATTATGTCTTACAGACAATTAATTTTCTCGAAAACGGTATGGTAAATTGCTTTCAAATTTTACAAAATAGGAACATAATACATTAATAAATATCTTAGCCAAATATTATGACAATGGTGTCATCTTCAAAATTCAAAAACATACATCTTTAAGCATTCGATTACAGCAATTTTTAACATTTTCAAAATATTATTCAAGATATACATAAAAAAGCGTATTTGAAAAAATGAGATTGGACAGACATTGTTCTATTTCGGATTCAGAGGAAGAATTTTTTTTATTCACTTTTATCTCGATCGATATTGATGTCACAAGTATATTTAATCAAAAGACATTGAAAGTTTTTGGCAGGCAAAATGTAAACTAGGTAAGATAGATTCGATTCGATTTGACGTACATGGAATTGCGTGTGCGTGACTGCGCGAGCAGCGTTAATTATGCATGCGCGCTGTTAATTTCGCGCGCCTGATTTGTCTCCCCCTCGCAATGAATTTCGCACGGTGTTGCGGACTGCGAACGTCTTGCTTTCCAGACAGGAATCCGCTTCGTACATGGATTTATGCGACGCTCCCCTACAGACCGGCATTTATTTTCAGTACGCAGTTAAAAAGTAACAGAGCATCTCGCCAGATTTATTATTACCATAAATTTGCAATTACATTTCAAATTAAGTTAATGAATTTTTTTTTATCGGGGCACAAGTTTCCATCTTGGACGATTTAGCAAATTTATAATTTATTAATATATTTAATAAATTTATAATTAAATATTCTGGATAGCTCATTCACTTTATTATTGCCTTTATTTACATCTTTAAAAATAAATATATGTAATAACTTTCTATAAACCGATACATGTCGGATAAAGATATTTAATCATTAATAATACGTGCAAATTTTATAATTATGTGCTTTAAGCGGTTTTATGGTACAGAGACAGGAGAAACAAATGTTTTGCATGTTCGCGCGAAGTGAATCGTCTTGATCGGCCTTATCGCGAATGGCGGGCGATTTCCGTAAACCATGAGCGTGAGAGGCCTCATTAGCGTCGCTTTTTATTCATTCCACAGAACGATTTCCCATGTTGTCCCTCAGAACGGAAATGGCGAGAGCTCCCTTATCGCGGTTCCTTCCTGCTCGCGTAAACCAACCGTGCAGCCGACGGCTATCCTCCAGAGTTGCGATTTTGCACCTCTTTGAAGTGCAATTTTCGATGAAATGAAATGTAGTATTATTTAGAGAAATTACTGGTTTTATTAAAAGACTCTTATTTGAGATCTATCTGAGTTATTTAAACAAAAAGTTTCTCTTCCTCAATTCCGCAAAAATAAATGTTTTTTCCTATCTCAACAACTGGCTAAAAAACTTGAAGGGAAGAAAATAGTTTGAATAATTTGGGAATATTAATTCACTTAGATTTAGAGAAATTTAAAATATATTTGAAGAAACTGAATGGACTTTTCTACAGCTTATCTGTCGAAACTTGTATAAAATACTTGTAGAATACTTTCTACGTATTTATTTAAATAATCTGGCAATAAATTACCGAATTCTTAACAGCAAAACGATTCATGTTTTCATGCTTGTGGTGAAGGGACAGTTCGCTTATTTCGAGCCAACGTCCGAGCGCGATGATTCACAAACGAATGGCGAACTCAACAGTGCAAACCGCACAAGAGCTATTGGAATTCGTGACCTTCGGCGAAGCGAGGTGCAGCTTGTAATGCACCGTACTCGTGCCCACTTGCGTGGGCGTAGGAGATACGTGCTGTCGCGAGCGTGTTGGGGAAGCTGCGCGAATAAATTCATTTACCGAGGACGCGGGATGAGTTACATGCATCGGAGAGCACATTATGAAACGCTAAATTAATTTTGGAAGTTGAAAAACTGCAATTTGACACGAATGCCAGTGAGAGAGAGAGAGGGGGGGGAGGGGCGCGCTGCGAAATTTAATCTGCGACTGTTTCGGCGGACAGGAAATAATCCTTCTAAATACCCATATGTTAATATTTCAATGAGTTAAATATTTTAAACCGTAGTTTGAGTATTCGGAAAAGTGGTGTACATTTGGTTTTAAATTATGTAGACCGCTTTGAGAAGTTAAATTCGCTGAAGCTATTTTGGAGAAGAGTATGATTTATTTTATCTTTATTGCTAACGAGATGTCCCCGACACAATCCATGAAATATTTATGTGGAATAAAGTCACATGCATTTTAAATCGCGCATGGGTGAAATACGATACTTTTGAATGGATATATATACCTTATTCAATATGGATCACCCTGTAGTTGGCGCGTCAAGTCGGTCGCTTTGTACCGTCATGTCGCTGCATCGTATGAGCAACCGAATGTAGCTGAAATATGTCCATTCGGGCCGAAATGCCGACGAGTCGCGGGTAGAGTCACACCGCATCGTAAATTCATCAGTGTTACAACCGATTAGCATACCAGGAGTGTCATGATTCATATTGTCGTCTACAAGTGCCCGCCATCTGCCGCGTTGAGATTTAAAAAGGTTTTGGACACACATCTTCTCTCAGATCACGATTAAGAATTTCGTGAGCTGCTTCACTAGTCAGTAGCTATAATGCTGTCATGCATTTGTTGTGCAATAAAATTATATCTATGGTGCTGTAAAAATTACCATTGTGTAACAAAGTACTTTTAGCAACTAATATATGATAAATTCTCGAAATAATGAGTAGTAGACATTGACAGGAATTAACACAAGTACATGAAAATTTTGAAAATAACAAAAAAATTTTATTTATTCTTATTAAGTCTTTTATTGTATCTGAGAATTTATTTGGATATTTTTTTTAATGCACAAGAAAAGAATCTTAATGAATCCTTCTGACAACTAATTATTTATTAATTTTAAAGAGATTCATGACTGTCTCTTAAATGTGTGTTATAATTTTGTCGCACTTATGTCCATTTCTACCAATGCAGATTAACTTTAATCTCGGTTTAACTTACTTTTCATTTTTTTCTAATTCTTAGGACCAAAAGAAGATAGAAAGTAAGTTAAACCGAAATTAAAGTTAATCTGCTTTGGTTGAAATAGACATTAATGAATTAAGTTCAAGATGATTGTAATTTAGGAGCAACCATCGGATTCTAAATCTCTCTCTGTCAGAACGTATATCTTTGTTCATTTGAAAACAGCACCAGAGTTAGTATTCACTGTTCCGCGTGCTGCTTTGATAAGAATTCCTTGTCAAGCGTCGCAATTAATATAACCCGGTGCAACATTTCGCGTGTCACCTGTGTTTTACACGCTCCGCTAAATATCGGACGGTCTGCCGAACGAAGTCCTCGCCAGGGTCTCGCCCGATTCCGCATCCTTTCGCTTCACGCGACGCCGCGTTTCTTTTTCATTTCGACGAAAGTCATTCCGCCGGAAGGGAAGCAGCGCGGGATACAAAGTGCTACCACGTAATTGGAAACCCTCGAATATTGGTCGTGACTGTCTCCGACACCGTGTACGAAACATTAATATCTTTGTCTCTTTCAATGTATAATATGACTTCAATATTATAAATTTACGTACAAAATGACCAGAATAAAAGGTAATTAAATATTGTACAGATTGATATCTGTATAATTGCGGGCATTTAAATGATGTAATTTGATTTAATTGACATTTAATACGATTAAAGACACTGATAAAAATTAGAATCCATATATTTCGAGAAACTGAAGAAATAATAAAAATACAGATTTCACAAATTTAATTCCATCTTCTCCACATATTTTTATAAAATTATTTCTATACAATTTATCTCTGAGATTCTTGTAAATCGCATTGTGTTACAATTAAATGAGATTAAATCATTTAAATGCCCTGAAATTTAACTACTTTTATCAATGATACACGACAATGGTTATAATCACGCGTGTTATAAAAATTTCGGGAGACTTCGGGAACGAAATCAATAATCGTGACTGGCGGAAAACGCGTCGTGTAAACGTGCCAGTCGCAGATGTTATCCCTCGGCAGAATTACCGGAAATCCTCGAAATCGTCATTGATCGTTGCTTTGAGCGAAACAAGCGTGACGTATTGAAAAAAAGCTAAATTGAGTATGACATGGGCGTCGCCAAAATATTTCATAGGAAGCTATGTATTTTAAAGCATCTAACTTTAAAGAGTCGGTATTATTATACCAACAATAAGCTTGTGCATTTAATAATACCAATTAATTAATAAAATAGTATTCTTTTCATAAGTTTAAGTAGCTTACTTCTTTACGTAATATTTATGTACTGTTTTAAAAACAACGTTGTGTTCTTTAATGCGTTACTTATTCCGAAGGGTACGTCATAATATCTAAATGGAGTGAAATTACTTCGCAAAATTTCATCTAATCCCGAAACAAAAATGCGTTTTCTTGCATCATTCTTGCGACATCCATAATCGAGCGAACATGCTCGGCCAATTTCGTGGATAGGCCGTCGGTCTTATCGAATTAGAAAAAGCTGCGTTGCTTTCCGCGTATCCACATAAATCTGCAGGAAGACCGCGGTCATCCCGCACGGTCACGCTGACGTCGCAGAACCGTCTTTCCTTTCGGTCCAGCGCGTGCCGCACTCTGTCTCTTTCCCGGTCAGCACGTGCGTGTTATCGGATGGCACGCTGTCGCAGTGCTACGAGAGCTTTCGCCTCGTCGATTCACAAGGCGTCCCTGATAATCCGTATATGCATGGGTACTGTCAGGATTTTCCAGTAACACGGACTGGCAGAAATTTTTCCTGGAACTCCAATATCAAAAAATCTAAATCCTTTTTATTAAAATCTTTCCACTTTGAAGAATACATTACGGAATTTGTATTGGTGCATTCGTAAAATGCTTTGTTGATAAAAAGGAATTTTGTAATATTTTTTTATATTCGAAATATTATATCTAAAATATTTTTTACCGTTTTATGGTAGAATATTATTAATATTCAATCTTTGTCGTTATAATAATTCATATTTTTTATTTCATATATTAATATTCTTACTTATTAAAATTACATTTTTGTCTTACGTCAAAAATTGATACTTTTTGTTTTTATTCATTCACATATGACATAAAATTATTGTTTTAGTCTTTGTGCCATTTAACCGAGGATCAATGATGCTATTTTACTTGAATCATCAATCATTGGATTATCGGTCGCGCAATATTCCCTGAATGCGTCTTGAAAATCGTGGTGTCGTCACGTATAATCGACGCACCCTCGATATCGTCGACAACTGGAGAAGGGGTGGAATAAGAGCCGTTCATAATTGCCAGTGCATTGTGGATATTAATTTAGTGGCTCGTTCATATCGAAAGTAATATCGACCGCCCTGACCAGGGAAAGTCTAATAGAAGTCCCGAGATGAGTTACTGCCTTTAATTTCCCGATAATAGGTGGCTCCGACAGCCCTTCCGACCACCATTGCCCCCCTCCCCCTTCGCTCTCTTTGTCTATTTCCCTTTCCATCATTCTCTCGATTTTCTCTCCTCCTTTTCTTTCTGTCTTTGCTTGCACTCGTCAGACAGAGTCTATCGCTTTCTCCTGTCTCTTTTCCCTCTTACTATGATATTTTCCAACTCTTCAATTGTTTTCCAATTGCCACTTATATTTTCTCATTTCTCAGTATCCCGTCTTTCTAGTTTTCCTCTCATTTATCTTATTGCTTATTATTTTCTTCCCTCATCTTTCTCGTTTTCTCCATTCATCGACCTTCCTTCATTTCTCGTCTTTCCTGTTTTCTTCATGCTCATTTTGCTGTCTCTTCCTTTACCCTTTTACTTCCTTTCACTCTTAATTTCTTCGTTTTCTTTACTTCTTCTTCTTGTCTTGTCCTTCTCTTTATCCCCTGTTCTACCCGTTCTATTTCCTCTCACTCTGCTATTCTTTTATTCGCCTGATTGTATTTTATTTCCTTTTTATCCTCATCCTTCTCGGCTCTCTTGTTTTTTCCTCATGCCTTCATTTCCTCTATGTACCACATCCTTCTCAGTAACAGCGAAGCGGCCGTCGTCCTAGTTTGTATCCCGCGGGTACCATTGCGGACTAGGTGATTTCGGAATTGTTCGTTGATAGTTTCCACGTGGGAGACACTCGGGGCCACTAGTTAACTTCGCGACCGGGGCCCATTCATTGGCCCGCAGAACAACTATTTTATTGGTGAGCTCGCAATAACCCCGCCGGACGTTTATCAGGGAACTATGCTGGCCGGCGTTCCCCGCGGAATTGTTGATCGGTAATTATGCGGCGCATTCCTGTGCTAGAGTCCTTGCAAAGATTCTCTTTTCCTTCTATAGATACATGTTACTTATTTTGTTTGTAACTTGTTTGTACTTGTGATCATTATATTTTTTCAATACGAGAAATATTAAAACATAATATTTAAAAAAAAATTGAAACTTTGTTAGCATGGAAATATTTATACAATTATCATGTTTCAAAATTTATTTGCCTATACTAACAATCTCGTTATCGTCTGCAGTTTTTGCAGAAGATCTGTAATTAATTGTTATTCATAGTAATGTAATGTATGGAAATTTCTGCTTTGCGGGAGCTATGTTAAAAATATGGAAAAAGATACAATGGAATTCGTACTTATTTTAAAATTAATTCTACATGAAATTTGATATAAACCATGAAAATTTTTAAAGTTTCGACTACGCTTTGCCGCCGATGTTCTTTTAATGCAACATCGAGTTACAAATTTAATAATGTCTGTCCGAAAGAGGATTATTCGACCGCTCGCGTAATGCGGGAGTTGCAGAAAATGCGTGGGTGAATATTTCATCGAAATGAGCAAAAAATCGCGTAAGACTCTTTTAAACGTGTGCGCGTATTATGCGAATTATTATTATCATTGTCTATTGAAGGTAAAAATATTGTAAGTATTTATCCAAAAATGCAGACCGTAGAGATGTTACATTTGTGATGGACCTTAACATTCGTTCGCGTGTAACAAAATAGAAAAATTGCACGATAAGAGCGTCGCATTCACGTACATTGCGATTGTACAGACATTGTGCTTGTTGATTGAAATTACGAATACACAGCGTTTAAGCTGCACACAGAAAAATATATACTACCTACGAGTAAATATACTTGTTCTAAGTATTTGGTAAGTTTATATATCCGCAAATCTATCATAAAGTCATCATAAGCATCACATTTACTTGAAACATTCTGAACTTATAACGAATATATCTTTAACTATTATTAAGAGAATATTTTTAGCTGAAGAAGACTATTACTTAAAACAAAATAAGATAAGTAATTGCTTTTCTCGTCTGTAGAATAAATATTTTTCTGTGTATGCATGTGCAATTTTAAATACAGACTCGCTCTTTCTTCCAAGTGTTTTTGAGCTCGCGAATCGAAGAACGTTCAATTGCGGAGAAAGATCGTCGTTTGGTGGCTCTCACGGATTCCTTCGTGATCTAAATTCTGCGGAATTTGCCCATGCCTCTAATCATCCCGCGTATCGGCCAAGACAATGGCAGACTCGGATTACGGAAATAGGATTGCCATCGTCAACTTGAGCGCGTAACGAGCATGCAGTTAGGCGAGCGGCTGGACTAATGGCCGTTCCTCTGAGAGACGCGGAATCGCATCACCGAAAATATATTTTAAACTCGCCAGGCCAATTATACATAATTCAGTTCCGCGCCAAGTTGCCGTACGTTTCGCCCCTTACACCGTCACGTCTGCTCTCTCGCGGGGGTGATACGGTGTTAGCTCTCACCTTCCTAATCGTTTTAGTTCACACACACGCGTCTGCCCGCTCACGCATGAGCGCCGAAAATCATTACGCGGTGCGAAACTATTCGTTTCCGCCGTTGTAAGTTCGTACGACGCACGCGTGCGGAAGGCGAGCGCGCAACAGAGGGCGCAAAGCCGTCGTCTGAACGAACGGGGAAAGGGTGAATTTTTGCGCAAAATGCGCTGCCTTGATCTTCATTTATATAATTCTCCTTTTCAAATGCAGAAATTGTGCAGAGCGCATGCTGTTATACTTTTTTTTATACAAATACGCAAAATTACGTTTTTTTTTCTAATAGGGCTAGCAAAAAAAGATTAGTGAGAATTAATACGATGCTTAGACACAAGTTTATTTTTACAGATTATTTAGAACCTGATAATTATGTGTTATAATATCGAATATGTGCGCAAGATCGTCTGAGCGCAAAGATTAAACACGAAAAAAATTAAGTTCGATATATATTTATTGATGAAAAAATTTATATAAAAATCTAATGATGTATTGTATGAAAAATCTTTTAATTACATGTAATATGATTTATCATTTTTATAGTTGTCACTTTTTATGTCAATAATGTTACATTTTATTTCTTATTTAGTTCCTGTATGAAAACAAGCTTTTGTTTTTCCTATCTTGACGATCTAAATATATTGCAGCATTGGCTGATGCATTAGTCAGTAATGGAGAATATTCTTATTGCATCGCGGCTAAGTTATGCCACTTTGTTTATAACGATATGATCGTCGTAACTTTCTTGATATCTACGTCGCGATGATCGTAATGTTACATTTACAGTCTTTTGCGGTCCGTCAAAGCCGTTATTCTGCTCGCTATGATTCTAGCAGTTACCGCGCTCGTCGACGATGATTCGATCACGCAGAATTGCCAATCAATGCAGCCTTATTGCTTCGCACGTATGTCGTAAAAATCGTGCGAAAATTATTGTTGTGCTTGATTTATGATCCGTATGATCGAAGATTAATATAACAGTACGTGTATACATTTTTTCTAGAAGTGTGTATGAGATGCCCGATAATTTTCTTCATTTGTTGAAAATTGATTTATTGAGAAATACAGATTTACAAGTTAAACCGCCGTAAAACATTTCATAGAGTTTTTAGAGTCGGACATAATTATACCATAGAATTATTTACGCACCTAATTGCGACATGCTCATGCACGTTGTTCTCCACTAATGATGGTATCGATGACGCGCCGGGGTATTTAATAATTCCATCGTAATTGGAACGGCTATCATTATAATTGAATATAACATCTCTCTGGTCATTCTCTCCGCAATTTTGGTAACTTATCAATACCTGGGATTGCTATTTAATAACGAAACTTCAGGCTGACGCCTCGATGGTGAATGGAACGCTCTACCATTATACTTAAATAGGAACGCACGTATATATCCGTGCTGCACGATTCTGGTGACGTATCGATATGTTCCGAATGCCATGTAATATCGACGCAGCGGGGGTCGCGTGTTTGCGTTCGCACGAGTGCATATGCGGCCGATCTCACCGATTCGTCATGATCGGACGAAGAGAAGGGACCACAAAGCGAAGAGAGGGAGGGGCCGGGGGCGGCAGCATATATCCTCGTGGCTGCGAAAATGCCTCGTTGATTAAATCTATTTTGGGTAATCGACGATGTATGAATGATGGCGGGCTCGTAAGGGGTGCGTCGGGTATGGCATCCGAGAAAATACGAGCTTATCGGGGGTATAACGGCGCGATCCGGCGCGGAACTTCCTCAGTATTTCATGGAGACGCTCGCTGTTATTCCGGGCCGGGGAGTTTACCTACGGAACAAATCGGACGATCATCTCCCTCGCAATTAACGCTGGAAATATCAGACCTCTTCCGGCCGTATCCGTAATCGGACAACGCGTTTTTCGAACGGAAGTGATATAAAAGGAAATAGCAGAGTTGGCAAATAGATATATCGCAGATTGATATAACGACATTTACTTTAATATTTGAACTATCACACGATAAAATAGCGTAAGCTATATATATATATATACTTTTCTGAAAACCAAATATATTTAAAGGTACACACAGATAAATATCATTCTACAGACGAAAAAAGCAATTACTTATTTTATTTTGTTTAAGCAATAGTTTTCTTTAGTAAAGAATATTTTCTTAATAATAGTTTAAGATATACTTGTCACAAGTCTAGAATATGTTTTAAGTAAATGTGATGCTTATGATGATTTTATGACAGATTTGCTATAAATTTATTAAATACTTAGAACAAATACATTTACTCTACGTAGGTAGTATACATTTTTCTGTGTGTATTGTATCAAGTTTTATGTGACATTAAAACGGTTGTTACAATCGCAAATATTTAATTCTGCATTTTTGCAGAAAACGAATTTTTTAAAATTAACTTGCTTTACGTAGTACATAGTGCAATAAATTAGTATCAATTATTTTATTTGTTAGGACGATATTACGACCTACGATTTATTTTTTTTACTCACGTGAACAGAAATGTAACAAAAAAAAGAATATTGTAGGAATATAAAATACTAGGTATATAGAATACTAGAAAAATTCTTTTCCGTGTACTGCTTGAGATCGCTGAGTATACCGATGTTCTGGACTCAACTGGCATGTAAGCTGTAAACCGATAGTTCCTACGATCCGATGCCATTAACACGTACGCACAGGCGGTAATGTCTGTGTACGTAGAGGAGCGTGTATACATTGTGACGGATATCGACTTTATGTTCGGCTGAAAACGATGAGAATTCCGCCTTGTATGACAAAGACCTGCTACGTCTCCGAATCTATATGATCCGATTTCAGTTATCGTTGTTGGATTTCACAAATTTCTAATACGGAAAATTGTGCCTGTTTTGTAGCCTTCCAAAAACGAATATTTACATGATTCATCATTAATAAAAATTTAATCTACATTTGTTATAATTCATTAAGTATTCAAATTACAGTGAATTTCTGTGTGCCTTAAAAAAGTCTGATAGATAATATAACAGAGTTCATTCGTATGTAAAATGAATCTGCTGAAAGTTGCAAATACGATAACCTTTGAGATCAAGAAGACTGATTAGCGTGTCGCGTTAACGAATTGGATTTCGGGCCTCTGCTCGAGAGGTGTTTTAATTTCTGTTTTAAAACGCGTTGATTCACTTTGACGCGCATTGTTGATTTTGAAAGCCAGGCATGTAGCGTTGATGATTGAATGTTTAGCATGTTACATGGCGTGCGTTGTACGAAATTACAGAGTCGATGGTCGGTGCCCGTGCTACTCTTCGACGAGACACCGTGTACGCGGGCAGCGCCGATACTAGTTAGGGTCGCCGAGGGTTGTTTCGCAGGGGGAAAATAGCCGGGACGAACAATGTGGTGCGTGTGTCTTTTTACAATTTGCTTGAGAATAACCTTTAATTTCTCGTTGCGCCGAGCGCCTCTCACACCACGGGGACCCGTCGGTTATCTCACACAGACGTGAACGTCGGCGTGTGAGTCGCGCCGTATTAGTATCAGTGTAATCAACTCGCCAATTTTTGCCAGACTCCAAACTTTACGCTTACACGGGACTTTTGGTGCATTATTAGGTCACAGGTTTGAAAGTAATAATAGGAGAACAAAAAATTCATTTTGCTGAGCTAAGAACAATTAGCGTTAAGATGAGAGCAGGAAAATTATTTCTGTTACAGATAATAATTCGTAAATGCAAATTCGATATTTTTATAGCACAAGAAAGTCAATACAAAGTACAACGTGGAAATACAATATAAATGAGCAACAGAATATAAATAAAAATATATATAGTAAATGAAGAATAGTTATTTTATAAACTAACTGTAACTACATTGAAAAAAAAATTCTGCTTAAAAACGGACGAATCAGAAAAATCTTGTAGGCGTGATCAAATATTCTGGTTATTATAAGTTATATAGTATTGAGTTCTATTATAATAACTAGAATATTTGATCACGCCTATAAGATTTTTGATCGTTTTTAACTAGAATTTTTTTTCAGTGTAATATAGAAACAAAATTCACAGTTGCAATCGTCATCTCAGCCGCTGTAATCTCTTTCGAAGCATCGGTGAACTCTCTTTTCCTGATAGAGGTTTCCTTTGGCGGTGCACAGGCGTAATGCGTTTCCGCGGAGAGCGTGCATACAGTAGCAATGGATTTGCGTGCTCAATCGGCGCCGTCGAAACGCGCGGTTGATTTAGATACATAGGGAGAGAGAGAAAGAGAAGGATAGAGAGAGAGAGAGAGGAAGAGAGAGATGTGCAAACGGGAGAACGCGCGCCCTTACCGAGGCTGAACTCTGACTCACCCCTCATGGTTCGGGGATATAGTCTGCCAGCCAGTCGCCCGCCTACCTACCTACCTACCCCCGAGCAACCCCCCGATGGCTCTTCTGGCCCCGAGCTACGCACGCAATTACCATCCCTGATTGGATTAGGCGGCGTCTTGATTTGAACCCGGCGTCGACAATCTCGCTCTCGAACGCGTTTACGCTGTCTGTCGGTAAAGCTACCGGAATTCGTTCTGCGTAGAATAATAACAACCAAGGTCGGAGGATCCTGGAAGAGATGCGCAAGGACCGCAAAGCGAAACGACCCGAGAAGCCATCTGCATAATTAACTCTAATAACAACGTTGATTCTTTCTTCTGCGCCGCGACTATGTGTGATTGATTGAAAAAAAAAGTTGTTTAGATCTATTACTTTCAACAATAAGTAACATATTTGATATAAGTAAAATTTAGTTCAGATAGATTTTACAATTAGATATATATGTATATTCGTTTAGATGATAAAATTAATTTTTATCGTTATTGTATATTGAAAAATCAAATGGAAAAGAAGGATAAAAATTAAAAGATGACAAAAAAAACTGCACTGAGAGAAGAATATATAGTTACTTTTGGACTCAATCATAATTTTATAATATTTCTAACAATAAATATGATTAACTTAAGCAAACATGTGCATCATTATGCTAACTGTAATTATAATTAGAAATATTATAAAAGTGTGGTTGAGTTCAAAAGTAACTATATTTTTCTCACAGTATGATTAGTTGGTTTTGATAATATAAGTTTGTAAAAAAAGGAGAACGCGATTTTATCTAATTATAGAAATATTCTAAGAAGTAAACGAAGAATTATCGTGGTCAGGGCTACAATATTTCTCTCATCGCGTGATCAATATTTTAGCGTATGAATTGAACTTAAAGCGCCGCGAAAGAGGCAATGCACGCGCGCGTGCCTAATGATGCACGTAACAGCCGCTTATTTTCTATTTCTTACACGCAATTACAGCTGTAACCGTCGACTGCGACCGGCCACTGATTCGATTAGCGATTTCTAACACTTGTGCGACTTAATGGCCGGCAATTAGGGCTGCTTGGAAAGCGACGGGATGTCACGCACGTTCGTTCGTCGCAAAACGCGACGCATTTAGACGCATGCACCCGAATACGCTGGTGTACTAGTACTCATATCAATGCCGAGTACGTTCCTTGTTTTTGACACATAAATCTTTTATACCAAAAAAATAAGGGAAAAAAATGAACGATTCGTTTTCCGATCTTTTCTTCATAACGATGCAACTCTGATGAAATTTATTTTCCTCCGAATGATAGTATCATTAATCATTTACTTTTTAGTAAATGTTAGATACTCAAATGGATTGCAGTTAGATACTTAAAAATATAGCAATCGGATAATTGCTGAAAATAAATAGTTGTTTTCAAATAGCTAAACGAAATCAAATATTAGAGAAAGAATTCGTTATTTTTATTTTTACAAATTTATATATTTCTACACATTCTACAATATATACTATATATAATTACATAAACTAACTACTAATAAATTATATAAACTATATACTAATAAATATAACAAATTTTTTCTATAGTATTTAAATCATTCTATTCTGTCTATACATTATAAAATAACTATTTAGTTAGTTTAGTTAGCAGCTTACTTTAAACGTTGATAATTGTCATTCTAAATGTTTCTATATTGAGAGATTTCAGATTGTGAATATTGAAAATAAACTAAGCTTCATTAATACATGCCAAATATATGCTAAAGTTACAGTAGTTTAAGAGTATTATCTATTTGATTTAAATTACTAACATTAATTACCGAATTTAACGTAATACTGTATTAATACTATTAATGATTATACACACAGTTATTTTAAATCGGTTTCTAAAATTAAATAATTTTCTATTTACACACATACACACTTGTAATTAAACCGTATCAACAATATACAATGTTGATGTATAAAATGTGTAAAATGTGTAAAAGAAATATAAAATATCAACAGCTTTGTCAATACATAGACAATTCGTCAATAAAATACAAAGAATAAACAGGCAAATCGTACAAATGAAATGAGTTAATGACACGTCGTTCCATTAACATTCTCGATATGCGTAATAACTTTAATCGCGGCTAATGACAAGCTGTACAATCTCACATAAAATGGCGAATAGTCAGCGCGCAGGTAATATCGGAATTAATGGATATGGATTATTATCAGCCATCCTGAATATGTGGATTATCGCGAGCAACAATAACTCGACGAAAGTGCAAAAGGACACGAGTGCAGCATGTATTAACGATGACATCCTATCATCGCTTTCATTATCTCATCTTGAATTGTAATTAAAACTGATTACGGCCGATTTGTTTAATCGTGCACGTTGAGATTTGCATTCGCCTCTTCGTTTTGATTAATACATACAAGAATGAGAAGTGGCAGTGCCATTTTGCAATCTCGGTCGTTTCTAATAGATACTTTTACTTTCAAGAACTGTTCTACATCATCTAAAAAGTGTTGTAACAAGAAATCATTATAAAACTCGTTTTCAGAATTAATTAAAGCCTTTTGATCATTTATACGAGAATGAAAAACGACATTCTGAAGATGCTACATATATGTAGAACAACGTTGTTACTCGTAATAAATTCGAATCTTCTTAAGCGACTCTCTCTCTCTCTTAATCGAGATTTATTATAGTATGCCATATTTTTTATTGTTTGCCATTGCCATTTGTTTTATTTATATGTAACTTTATTAAATTCATATATTTTGTTTAATGAAATTTATTTAATTTCTGTTTATTGAATTTTATTATAAAATGCCATACTTTTACTGTTTAATGAATTATTTAATTCTTAACTTAATTTTTTTCCATATTTTGACGTATAAAACTATAAAACATTTTTCTAAAATGTATTGCATCTAATGCATACAACGGCCCTGTCGAGCGCATAGTACCGGCAAGTGCATCGCAAGTGCGTGACATCGAGTCGTTTTCGAAGCGGTAATTACTGACTATTAGGAAATGAGTGTTAGAAATAGCGGATCGATTGAAGGAGATTGGACCCGCGGAGCAAGAAACGAACGTTCTCCAGTATCGTGAGAATTAAGTGCTATTAAACGAACACCACCCAGAGCAATGCACGGTGTTTTACAACATGTGTGCGTGCGTAAAACTTCAATTTTACTCTATATTTTCAATCGCCAGTACGCGACGTTCTTGTTAAGAGGAAGTCAGCTCCAAATAGGCCAAGGAATCCGTATAAATGGTAATAATGAACGAGAAACCTGTAACGCTCGTGAACTAATATCGTGAACCAACAAGTCATTCATTAAATTATGCGTGAAAGCAAATGAATGAACTCAAGTCGAAAACAAAATAAATAAAGTTTATCTTTTCACGTCGGTTAAAAATATTTCAAAATTTTATGTCTTGCAACTAATAAATTATGTAACGTATGATTAAATATATCTTTTTACTACGTCTTTACTACGTACGTCTTCATTACGTATGAATTTTCACGTCTAAATTTTTAATCCTCTCTTCTCTCTATCTCAAAAAAGTTTGTGTGTAAAATAATTTATACATTTTCAACTTTAATCTAATTGTAAGGAAACGGAAAAGGTTATAAGCTTGAGTGAGAATTTTACTGCGAACACATTCGACATACATTGACGTTTATTGCACTAACTTGCACTAACAGAAGCAACCGGCTTTGAAGGTAGTAATAAGACCATGTGCGGTCTCGTGAAACACGACGAGGAATATCCTCGGGGATTGCCCGCGTCACGTGTCGCCGGGACACTTTCGATCGAGCTTCCAAGTTGACGAGAAGGGGGAATGCCAAATGGACGACTTGGTGGTAGGAAACGAGCATGAAGTGATAAATGTTCACGCCCGTACATTGCTATTCGACGCATGCGACGCGCGTCGTCGTTACGCACAATTAATGATGGACGTTGATAATGACGCTTTTCAGAGAAATACCATCTTCCCGAAATAATTACATTTTTTAATAATTTTTATATTAATAGGAAAAAATATACGTAGACATAAAATTATTGATACTAAAGCAATTACATTAGTTATTATTATTGCTGTATAATTGTATATTACAATAATTGCTATTATTATTATTATATCATTGTCACACTGGAAAAAAATTCTGGTTAAAAACGGACAAATCAGAAAATCTTGTAGGATTGATCAAATATTCTGGTTATTATAATAGAACTCAATACTTTATAACTTATAATAACCAGAATTCTTATTATAATAACCAAAATATTTGATCAATCCTACAAGATTTTTCTGATTCGTCCATTTTTAATGAGAATTTTTTTTTCAGTGTATATATAACATTCCAAATCTTTCTTTGCCGATTGGCAGAATATTTTAAACCCTCCTCAATATCATTCATGATCCTTAACGTGCCAGAGTCTCCCTATCCGACAATACATCAAGACGTTTATACTCCCCCAAGTATTCTCGTATCGCGGCACCCTTTCCGATCCCTTTTTCTTCGAAGAGCGGCGCTCTCGACGTCAGCCCGTAAGACAACTGGAAACGCAGTGGATTCAGTCAAGTATCGTTGGAGAGAACCATCCGTTTGCGATGCTCGGGATTTCGATAGGGCGCGCCGATTCTCGGCGGGACTTAACATGTGCACTTTATTGTCTCTTAGGCGGAATAACACGCGTTATTTGCCGCGAGACAAATGCTTAAGTCGAAGGATACCAGAGTCGGCGGGGGCGGTATCCGCGAAACTCCGTATATCTCTCGAGGCCGGTGTTTCGCCTCATAAAGGTTCGACCGGCTGTCCTTTTCTTCCTGTCCCCCCTTGCCTGTCGAGTGCATGGCAGAGTTACTCTTTGTCATTTCTTTTATAGTCGTCGCGAATGTTGCCACGGAATGACGCCGGAAAATCTTTACCGTCGCGAAAAGCCCGTGGTTAATATATTTTATTGAACGAATCAAGGCAGACTGTATTATGGATAAGAATTAAATGAATGTAATTTAAGCAATTATAAATAATTCAATTTAGAAAATGTTAAGCGGAAAAGTTATTTACGAAACGAAAATGTGTCTCTTAAATGAGATTTCAACAATCTCAAAAGAACACTTGAGGATTACATTTATTTAAATATAAATTGGAATATTTAAGATGTCATTTCCTCTTGTCATCCCGGAAATGTCATTCGGGAGGAAATAATTAAGTCTGAAGATATACAGTGTGTCTCAGATTCCTAGCGTTCCATTATTTACAGACTCTCTCTAATTTGACTTGAATATTCTTAGTAATATTTTTTAAATCCAGGAAACATAAATCTTTAAATCGTACTAAAAAATGAGATTTTTTTGAACGAGAAAGAAAACAGTACTTAAAGAATTCATTGAACGATAGGGTATATAACGATAGATGTAGGATTTCTCTCGATTCTTTTCTCGGAGAGCCACGGTGGTCCGAAGGAAGGAGATCCTTTCGCGCTTATTTCCGCGCGATCTGCGGACGGAACGAAGCCTCCGGGAGGCGGGACGTTATTACCATAAAATAATGAAACGGGATCCGGGCGCATTACGGGCTCCGCGCGGTCCATTATGCAGGGGTGAGACTGGTGAGAGCCGTCTTCCTTCTCCATCTCGAGGCACGTATGCCTCACTGGACGGACAGATAGCCACCCGCAATGACGGGGCGAAAGCCTTTCGAGGCTTTCCCCAAGGCCTATCTGACGTCTAGGCAAACTACGCACGTATCTAAACTTCGTATCTTTGAGGGAGAGCTCCTAAATGATAATGAAGACAGGCGAAATTATCAATCTTAAATTATATAACGATATTTTTTTTGTCTAAATTTTGTATAATAATCATCCATTACTTAAATTTATATTCCAAAAAGTACTTGTATTTTGTATATATACTTATACCTCAAATATGCGATTTCAGAAAATGATTGCTATCTCAGTTTTTGCTGTTTGTTTATTACAAATGTCGATAATGACTAAATCTCAAGTGATACAGATTTCATTTTAAATTTAAAAAATGTACAACAATATTATATATTTTTTTAGAGCTTATTTATTTTTTATATCGCATGTCGTGTAAGAATTATATCACTTGTGGTTGTATCGTCTATTGCATCGTCTCTTTCCCATCGAGATATTATGCGAGGTGAAATTTATGAGCGAGTGGTCGCACGAGAGTGAAAAGCGGAAACGCTTGGCAGTCACGAGAGCGCACCGCAATAAACGCATCTCGGTATATACGATTCGATATATCGGCTCATGATTTTCGGTCCCGGAATCGAGAAGCGTGTCGTGCACGACATACCGATGGCGCCGAAAGACGAATGGCTTGAGCGCGTCGCGATGGCTACACCCCAAATCTGTTCGAGATTTGGCGATGCCGACGGGACTTAGAACGAGACTCACGTTCTCCGTCGGGAAAGGACGATGGGTGGCTCTTCGTAGGGAGGGACGCACTCACGTACCAAGGGCCTGTCCCTGGCATTCGATCCTTTTCTGCAAGGATTGTCTGGCCGCTTCTAATTCGGCTTGTATTTGTTCGAGATTATTGATTTTCGGATTATTCCTGTGTATTCGGCCATTGCCGGTTATGACGGTTCTTAAATTTCAATAATAGAGAAATAGTTTAATTACTAATATTATTAAATAAATTATCTTCATTGTTACAATTGTTATGCGTACCAAAATCTTCTTTTATTGATTTATAATTAAAAGGTGGCGAGAGATAAAAATCGAGAATTTCTCAAGAATTACAGAAAATCATTTCCGGATATGACAATTCTTAAATTTCAATAATTAAGAAATAGTTTAATTACAAATATTGTTAAATAAATTACTATTATATTCATTGTTACAATTGTTATGCATACCAAAATCTTCTTTCATTGATTGATTCTATATAGTTAAAAGGTGGCGAGAGATAGAAATTGAGAATTTCTCGAGAATTACAGAAAATCATTCGTCTCAAGCTACCACAGTTTACTTCGATAGACGACGAAACCTTCCCCTTTTCACAGTCACCGGCTAATGGAAGGTGTCGAAAAGGCCCTCGGGAGGGTAGTGGGTGGAAATTTACACAAGGGCGGAAGACTGGGAGAGTGCAATTCCAATTTCGTCTCGACGAGGCTCGCCTACTACATGCCGGGTGTCATTTTCATTTCTGTTACGAGGGCTTGATCGAGATGCATTCGTGTACGAGCTGACGCAATGCATTCGATGCCTGCTCTTCCGATCTGATATGTGCAATCATCGACCAGTGTGAGATACTCGCTTTCGACAAAACTGATGACCCGCGAGCGTTTACCCTTTCTGGTTATCGAATATACATATATTGGGGAAGATTCTCTCGTTGTAATTTTAGTTGGTTCTTTCCCGCTCTGCCTTGAATACTGCTTTTTTTTATCTTGTAAGGGCGGAAATAAACGATATTTAAAGTTAAAAATCGTTGTTATTTCTGTTTAAAAAAATTTTTTTGTATATTTTTGTTCACTTACTATGGGAAGTTTTACATCTTTCTTTAAGATTTATAATTTTGTTGATTTCACACAATATAACTTTACTTTTTAAAAATTTATTTTTTCTAAATTGATACTGTGTGTTCAATTTAGAAGCGCAAAATAGTAGGAAATAAAACTGATTTATCAGGCATAACAGAATAACATAATCAATGTTTTATTAAAATTTATTAGAATAATATAAAGTAATTACAAGCAGCAGAGAAGGTTTTATCGACATATATTAATAAATATTACTCTCGATTATACTTTTTATTAACATATGCATTAAAAAACAAGTTTGAGTTGCAATTTTCGGAGATGAAAACAATATCGACAATATCTTACAGTATCGTCGATAGGCGAAAATGGCTATTAATTTTGATGGATGCATCGAATGGTCCGACAAGTATCGATTCTCATAATACACCTGTGCCGTGATCAAACTCATCGCGCCGCGCCGGTAGTTTACACGCTCGCGTCGACGAAGAATGAACGTAACAATTTGCCGAAGGAAGTTTAATGCACATCCTCGATCACCACCCGTGGACCACCGGTGCGTTTTTCTCGGGAACCAGGAAGGAAAGCAATTTTTCGTAAAAGCAGCATCCCCTTACGCGCATCCTGCACGCAACCGATTCAGATTGATGCCGCCGGTGCGCTCGTTTTTTTTTGCGCCATATTTCCTGAATTGCAATTAATGCTTCAATACGAGAGGTGCGAGGGTGGGATAATTGCATGAGAAAGGTCAGCGTAAGATATTTTTAATGGAGTTAGGGAGTTATTATAAACTCCCAAAATAAGTGAGTTATTATAAACTCTCAAAATAAGGGAGTTACTATAAATTTAAATATAATATTTAAATACCCTAAGTAATATCACTTCTCAGCCAGAAAGAGGAAGAAGAGAGAAATTTCTTTCTTTTTCAGTTTTTTCTTTCAAATATAATTCAATTTTTATGTTTTCAAAAATATCGAACATAATTTTTCCTATTAATACTTATAGTTAGCCCTCATAATATCACAATAATTAACAAACGTCAATCGTAATTAAGACAAATTAGAATATTATCGACATTTTCACTTTTTGCAGTTGCACTTTTTTCGTATTTATTTTAACATGACGGTAGTCCTAACGCAAACGTATTCGACCGCATTTTGCGCAGCTGCGCCAAAGTGGATGTTATATGTCAAGCTTGATCTTGCATTGGCAGGGGAATTCGCGCAGCGCCAAAATCCAAAATCACGCGAAATCCGCGACGAGGGAGGACTGTCGGATGGCTGTCACAATTTCCGGATTTCAATATTGACGGTTGCGGGAGAGCCGCTCGCGCGCCTGCGTTATCCAATGTGCAAACTTTCGCCCTGTATTTTAATTTCGCGACGCTCAATATGCCGTCGCCTCCGACGTCGTCGGCGCCGGCGCTCTCTCCGTCGCGGAGAGTTTGCAATAACAGTTTAATCCCCGGTGATGAGAGTCCCGTAGAGTCCCCCCACCGCCCCCTTTTCCTCTTACCCCTTTCAGGAAAGTGCACTTCAATCAAGCCACGTGTTTGATTTGGCGCCACCCAAGACGCACCGATAATAATCGATAAATCCCCTGTTGTCTAGTCCGCACCCGCAGCGGACGCTTCTGTCACGCATTTTCCGCTCATACGGATATCCTTCTTCGTGGAACAGTATATTTATCGATGATACTTAAATACGGAAGATTATATAAAATCCTAATATTCGTTTGCCGGATTCTTTGCTTTTCAACAGCTTTAGAATGCTACGAATTAAATTTTGAATTATGATTAATTTTATTTCATTAAATAGTATTGTATTAAATTATTGAAAGAACATATACTGTGCAATAGAGAAAATCTTTCTATATTGCATTATTATATCGAGTAATTTAACTTCATCGTTTTTACGATTGATTTTCTCATTTTTACATTCGCAAAATGCCTTTCATTTTTATTGACTTCTAAATCTTTATAATGTAGTCATATACATTTTTTTGTACATTTTACGTTTCGTATTCCGTATGTAAAATGCATCCTGATCAGAGAATACAGAAGATCAGAGGATCCAGAATCACGAAGAAGCGTCAGGCAGTGAAAGGAACTGGAAGGTAAGACAAGGAAGGCGAAAGGGCGCACGAGGGTTATATCATGATATAGGTCGGAATGCGAGGAGGGGTGATGGAGGAGGGGCACTGGCACGTATGATTATACATCATCATGTACGATTATGGTCGCTTGCCTGTGCGAGACCGGCGCATTACGAGCTTATCGCAGGCATGTACGATAATCGTTAAATTGAGATAGAGCATGCAGACGGGTCCATGATGATACGGTCAAATTTTGATAGATATAGAAAGCGATAGTTATTACAATATATACTATTATATCTGCTTGGTACGTTAAACAAATTGGAAGTATCTCATTCTATCTAAAAGTTTCTTTAATGTATTTACAAAAATTATTATCAAATCCTTTCTATTAAGTATATATTTTAAGATTTTTTAAAAAATATAATCCATGTTCTAAAAAAATTGATTTAAATTAAAGAAAGGTTTTTAAAAGATATGATAGAAGATAAAAGAAGTATGTTTTACACAGGGATATGAAAATATCTATCCTTTTCTTCGAGAACACTTTAGAAACATGTTCGTTAATAAATATGGATCTGTCTTATATGGATCTTTTTATAATTCTAATTGAAAGGTAATTATGAGAGGTAATTAATCGCTTCATTAAATACTGAAAAATTTATATAATAAGAATGTAAAAAAACGAAGAAGAGAGAGAAAGATGTGGCGTTTAATTCAGCAAAATCATGTCTAAGTTTGATATGAATTTAATATGAAATTTTTGCGGTAACTTGCATTTTTCAGTTTACAGGTCATATGTAAGCTCATTTCAATTCCTAATAGAATTTCTAATAGAGGATCTAATCGATGGGAAGCTAGCGGTGGAGATAGATAGATCGACGTGGTCTCTGCAAACGAGGAAGAATAGACCACGAAAGGGGTTGGAATCCTAATTAACAGCATTGATCCGCGTTCATTTGCATGCGTAAACAGAGGGATCGGTAGGCGCACTCAGATTCTTGGTAAATCCAAGAGTGACTCTGACGCATAGGATAACCCTTCCCAAATCCAGCACTTTCCGCAGAATGAAGCAGAATATAGAACAGTGTAGCTCTAAACATTAAAATGTGCACGAAGGCAACGTATATGTTAATGTATCAACAAACCTAATTATTTAAAATCAAATTAAAGAAATTAGTCTATTATTATTAGAAATTAAATATCTTATATAAAATAAAATATAAAAAATTAGAGTAAGAAAGAAAAACGGGAGAGAGAGAGAGAAAAGAAAAGAATATTTTTACTACAATATAATTCCAATATATTAATTTAACAAATATATTCTATTTTTATTTGCAAAAGCAAATAATATTGCACGTATAAATTGCTTATTACGGGAGCAGCAATAGAGTATCGTCGGCGATTCGGTGATCTCATCTCTCCCGTCGTTGTATCTTCATGTCCCGTGGAGCGTGCGCTCAAACAAAGACATTATACCCTGCGCGCCGTGATTACTGTCATTAGCTGGTGGACATCCTGTTGCATCTCTCCCGATATAATTTCCACGACACCCTCGAACGATCGCCGTGGCGCCGGAGTATTGCACTATTATAATATCTACCTGGAAAGTCCATGCTCTGAAACTCTATAAAACCCGACGGTTATCGAAGCGCAAATTCACGTGAACTCATGCGCGCGAAATTGTGACATTGTGTGCAAACCGGAATAGAAATTTCAATATCGGAAGGAGCAGTAATTAATTAGAAAGGTAACGTATATTCGCCGAATATCACGAAACTAACAGTGGCTCGTGAAAATATTTGAAGAGTAACGTTTAATTTACAGATACACTGAATACTTTACAGATACACTGCTTGAATACTTTCGCGTGGAGCACCGTACTCTCTCTAAAAATATTCTTCAAATATTTTTCAGAAGTTCGTTTCAGTGCTTTTTGTGTATAAAACTCTTTTTCAATTAGCCACGAAGTCGATGTTTCTTTTTATAAAATTTTAATTAATCGTTAGAGATAACCAATAACATTTTTATATAAACTGTAACATTTTTGGCATTGTGCTTTCGAGTTTGAATAAATCTCCCAAAGTTCCTTCAAATATTCGCTTAGAACTCTCGACCAACATTTGGCGAGCCTGTCTGCAAATTACAAGCGCGTTACTTTTGCGTCCGTTTAAACGGAACTAACGAAAGCCATCTCTTGCGAAAAAACGGATTTTACAGAGTCGCCGATGGCAGGTTTATCGACGAATACGAGAGATTCCTGATCTTCGTTATGAATTTTTTGTCGACATGCGCGCGGAAAATTTGATGGGTCGACGGCCAAAGTAACCGGGCCGAGCGAGAGCGCTGTGAAATCGAAGTATGGCTTCGATATCCGCGTCGATGAATCGCCCGCAATTGATATGAACGCTTCGGCCAAGAGCTTTCCTCTTTAGACATCGAGATCAAACGTTTTAACCAGTCGATAAACACGCGCGAATTTGCTTGCGCGACCTGACATAGTGATACTGTTAATTGATCGTACGTTTCAACTCCGATAAATGCGATATTACGAGAATCACGTAGATTATCATCGTATTTCGCGAAAGTTGTCTGAATCTCTTTTTCGTAGATATATCTGAACAGAATTAAATACATCGTAATTTAATATTCATTTGATCCGACGTGTAATTTACGTAAAAGATTTTGAAATTATTTTTTTAACGTAATATAATCATTATTATTGTACTTTATGTCAATATTGTTATCTCCACCTGACTTCTTATGTCTGTCGAGAGCAGCAAAGCAGCATTTCATACTGTTTTATGCAATCGTTTTACTCTCGATGTGGCATGTGGAATTACAATCGTGTCGTTACCGGTGCGGAATCACCGGCAAAATTAATGGCACTGTATTGCCGAGGAAAGGACTCGGCTATTGTGCGACTCGCGGTTAGATGTGTTTCAATGACAATGAAAATCATTGCCGGACAGATAATTAAAAGGTAATGAACTTCATGTTTATGTAGATCGTCCCGATGATGGGCGGTATTGGATTATGTCTTGTTTAGAGTTGTCGCGACGATTGTGAACAAAAATACGATGTCTCGGAGATTCGTTTAGCCAGACGTTGTCGTGTACGACAAGATCATGTTTAACTTACAGCCGAAAATAAGTTTGAATTTATTCTAAAATTTTCAAACATAACACACTGAAAAAAATTCTGGTTAAAAACGGATGAATCAGGAAATCTTGTACACTCCAAAAAAAAAGGTACTTTACATTCAAAGTGATTTTTCCTATAATCTCATATTCTAAGCTCACTGTTTTACAGCAAACATATTCCTCTTTCAATAAAGTGAAAAATACTTTTTTCTATCTTAAATATTCTTGTTTATAGTATTTTTCTCTTGCTTTCAAAGGAATCCTCTTGAGGTCAAAATAAAAGTAAAATTCTTTAAGATTTAAAGG
>VBVR01002052.1:9048-25362 GCA_011638315.1 Tetramorium parvispinum
ATTTAAGAATAGCTTCTTAAATTAAGAATATATTCTTAATCCATCTAGGAATCTATTTAGAGCATTCTACTCTTAAATTAAGAAGAAGTGGTATATTCTTAAGATGAGAATACAATTTTTTCAGTGCAAAGTTCCAGTTGTTAAAATTTTCTTATCATTGCACACGGTGCGATAATATTAATACGTGGAACAAAGTCTCACTGTTGATATTTTCTTATCACACGGCGCACAGTATTATTATTATTATATTACTTATATAGTACGTGTTTCAAAAGGAAACAACGCGACACCCGATATTTTTATGTTTTTCAGAAAATACACGTAACTTATTATCAGCGTTATAGTCTACGCGCATTAATCGAAGGCTGAGAACTGAATGAAGGATATGAAGGATATGAGAACTATATTTGAATATAAATCAAATTAAATTCAATCGGATATGACGGTTCGATTCAAAATTGAATTTCTACACTTCAAAGTTGAATTATTCAAAAAATAGTTTCAAAAGATAGTTTGAACACGAATTATATTTATTGTCAATTTTTTAATGTATAAATAATAATTTTATTATATTTTCCATTAACAAGCAAGAAAATACAGTTATGTTAATAAATGCACTTATATTATTTCTTACATAAAAAAATATTCTCTCATTATCTAAAATTCAATCTAATAATAATTATATTAATTAAAAGTTATATTTTTCAACGTTTTAATTCGATTTAACTCGACTCGTTTCGACTCGGATGAAATTCTGTGGAAATTCGGTTCGATTCAATTCGATATAAGAAATCCCCGATCCACGCTTCTTTAGGTTGAATGAATCAAAATTGTTTTATTAGCTCTTCCTAGTTTTTTATTTAACTTAAAAAAACTACGTTCTCACGCGACGTGAAAGAAATTAATCAATACAGTGAGTGGATCCTCCGGTAGAGTGAACCCCGCAGAATTTCATCGCGCGATACGTCAGCTTTCTCCGGAGTGCTTTATACTCGAATGCGCGGGGCGATCGTGCCGCGACACTTTCTCACTTTCTCACCTGAACTCGACCTTTACTAGTGATAATAGACTCTTCTTCCAGTTCTCCTAAACATCCGACGTTGAATGGATTGTCCTTCTAGCCGGCGCTTGCACTCTCAAGGCTCGTGCGTCAACAAAGTGTGCGCGCAACGAGCGCTTGACAACAATAAACACGTTTGTATATATAGCGATGCTTCAAAAGAGAGAAGGACAAGGTTGCCCCGCACGTTTCGGTTCGACGGTGAGAGGGACCCGAACTGGCGACTTGAAAATGGCAAGGTTGTCGGCTGGCAAACTCGGAAGGGCGATAAGTCCGGGCCATCCGCTTCGGATGACAGCCGGCGTTGTACTGCGTTGCGAAAGCGGTCTCGCGATCGATGCTTTGTTCGGAATTAGAGGACTGCTGGCTATCAGAGCGATGCTCGGCAGTGCGTGCGTGCGTGCGCGCGCGCGCGCGCGCGCAATGTCAGGGCTAGAGCTAGTACTATACTCCCCGGAGTCCCCGATGGCCTAACGGAACGTCCCCGCCCCGCCGGAGGAAGATAGCAGTACCCACGTCCACGTGGGTCGTGCCGAAGATTCGCGGTCCTGAGCGAAAACGGACGGTGGGGCGGATCAACGCCGATGAAGAGAGAAGATGGTTCTCTCTTTGACACACTTCGGCTAGTGGCCTCCTTCTGTAAACTCCGGTTTCTTTGAAACCGAAGTATCGACGGCGATACTACCTTTTTTACACGAAAAAAAAACGGCTGGGCATACTGCTTAAGAAATCATTACTCGCGGAATAATGAAGATGTTTTGCATATGTTGAGTAAAGCGATAGCTAGCTATTTTTTAATAATCTATTGACATTTGCTGTATTTCCTTCATAAATACCTACTTTGAATGTCACATGTTTTCCATTAGTCATATTTCAGGATTTTTGTACTTTTGTATCAATTAACGCTATGTTAATTGATGGGCTGCGTGTAATATTTAAAAAATTTTTGATTGTATTTATTTCGAAGCTCCTTCGAAGAATGCGATGTTTTAATCGAGTAGTTTGCTCGTACAAGAATATAATTACGATCAAAGCACATACTAATCATCGCGTAATTAACTTTTTTCCGCTTCCTGTAAAACATAGTTTATATAAGTTACCGTAATTATCTCTCTGAGATCATTACGGTACCCATTACAACTTGAAATTATAAGTGCATAAATTAAACTAAATTTAGTTTTATTAAGACAAGTTTTAAATGTTGAAAATTTTATTTAACTTTATTTTTACACCTCTAAATTTTTACACTGGAAAAGAATTCGCGCAAAAAGAAGGTAAATGTACTTATCTCTCTAAGAGTCTTTTTTTGTTTCGCATCACGTGTTTCTAAAATGTATGTATAATGAATGAAGTGGGAACACTCACGAGAACGTAGTTCGAAAACAAGTCATAACGCCACTAACAATTTATTCCATTCATATATAAATGTGTATTTTACAGGTATATATTCGTATATTTTTAGATAGTTTCTTGATTAGTGTATTCTTATGTAAATCATGAAATCATGGTCAACGAGAAATATTTACGTACTTCATGTCGGAAAACGTTAAATTAACTTCGGATAACTTCGGATACAAAGATACAATGTTACTCTGTATTTAATCTTTGGAACACCATACGAGAAATGGATGAGCTAACGCATGCTAATGTGAGCGATTAGTAACGACAGGATTTCCAGATTCGATCCTGACCTTCCGATCTGATTCATATCCCATTAAAGGATTGAATATACGACTCTGTGGATCACAGAACAGAATAAATTAACAAAGTTATATTTAGACACTGCGTAAATTGAGTTAAAGAAATAAGTTAAATCGGATAACCAAAAATAGAAATATCGATAATTCCCCCCCCCCCAAAAATGAAAAATGGCATTTATTTGTAAAAAAGTGAAAATTGGCATTTCATTTGTACCAACATGGATGTTCTATACTTGAAATTTTTAAATTTATTCACAATGATTAAAAAAATTTCTACAAAAAATTCATAAATATATCTTAAAGTTTGTGGAACAAGTCTATATTTCATTTTGAAAAAATAGAGTAAAGAATGGGAGGGACGGGAAAACTTTTTTTAGAAGTGGCGAGAAATTCCATTTCCATGAATAGAAATCGCTTTGAATACTCATAATGGGTTGTATGGGTTAATATACATATAAATTGTACAGGAATAGGATTGAGATAGAAATGCAGCATACATACAGGCGTACCTTTCATTTCTCTTTCGCGGTATTCGATCTGTTTTTAAGGATGCCGTACAGCAGAATAATATGGCATAGATGCAACGCCGCGCTGCTAAACACCGTGCTCGGATATGTGTTCCAGCACAACTCTATCACCCCCAAGATGGTCAATTTGAGAATAGTCTTATAGTCGGTGCACCACGCGATATACGGTAACGTATGGTAGTACCATATATAGAATTGATAGTGCAACGATCTGCTGAACATAATACCGATGAAATTCGCGACAAAGAAGGGATAGACGAACAGTTGACTCACGGTAGACATGTCCACCTTCTCTTTCTTACGAAGCTGAGACTTCAACTCCTTCCCCAGGTGCTTCAATTTCGCGTACGACTTCATGTAGGTGATCCAAGTAGGCGCGCAGTACAGCAACGTTAGCACATGCAGAAGTAACAGAGAAACGTGTAGGTACGGATGAACGAACACCTCTTCGGGCAGGAACCTCCAGTTTACGGTCCACCTGAACTCGAAGACTCTACCCAGGTTAAAAGCGCCCTTTACGTAAGCGAAAGGATTCTCCAGCAAAAACGGAAGACCGAGGATCAGCTGTATCGACGCACAGATAAATAAATGTATCATTGTTTTCAGCGTGCCTAGGATGCACAGGTAAGCGACGAGGAGCGCCGGTGCGAACAACAGGATGTTCATCTTGATGGACACGGCGAGGCTGTAGAGCACGCTACCCAAGTACCAGCGGTTGTCCAGGAACGCATTGATAGACGCGTACAGCAGCACCATCGCCAGCGGATCGTTGAAGAGCCGCAAAATGAATATCGAGTGTATTCTGTAGGAGGTGCAGCACATCAAGAGCAGCACGTAGGGCGGCACTTTCTTGGTCCGCGCGTAAATCCGGAAGACCAGCAGCAGCGTGATCACATATAGCGCCGCGAAGAGGTACTGCGCTATCCTTATATTGACGCCGTACGACGTCGCGTAATAAAGGCCGGAGAAGACGTAGACAAAACCGGCGGGGTAGACCAGCGGCCCGGTGTCACCCCGCAGTTTCGAGTAGTCCGTCGTGCCGTTCAGGAAGCCCTCGACCTCCTGCATGTAGGCTCTCCAGTCGATCTCGGTGTACGGCACGATCTGGATGACTATCACGTTCAGAATGAGATCCAGAATGATAAATAGGTCCGTCGTTAATGACAGTTTCTTCGGATCGGTAAGGAAACCGACGAACTGCCGCCAATCCAGGTAATTCTCCAGCCAGCCCTTGTTAGCCCTTGAGGACCTGGTGCCGGCATGGAGGTTAGGTCTTCCCTCTCTGCGTGGCGCCATTCCGCCTGCAACACGCGACTTCTATATCGTTCGCTCCGCTTTCAGTTATGCATAAGATTCGTACGCACGCAAGATTTTTTAACAGCGAATATTACCTTGATTGCTTCTCCGCGATGCCCCGAGAGGTTAGCCGAATTTACGATCGGTTCATCCGCGACGAGTAATTAAATCATTGGAGCGACAGTCACTTTTCAATTTTCATCATTAATTCTTTCCGCTGCTCGGGAACAGTGAGGAAGGCACTATTCCTTCGTTTTTTTACGTATTGAGTAATAAATCTGTTTTCCTTGGTACGAATACCTGCGGAATCTTTTTGGAGTAAACATGGCGATCGTGTAAACAGAGCCACGGGCCACGACTGTTCTCGTTAATCTGTTCTTCGTAACTGTACTTTTCGTATCATTCGTGTCTTTTTTCTAACGATTCGCCTGTGCGATCATTTTACTTTGAGTGCAGAAAGTGCAAAGCAAAGGGGCGGACACTCGACTAGAGAACAGACTCTTTCGATTTTTTAGGTTTTTTTAAGAGAGAAAAGAACACGAAAAATTTACATTTTTTTTTAAGGTGAAGGAGATATTCTGTTAAATTTTACATTATAGAAATAATAATTACGTTTTCAATATTTTTAAGATTTTAAAATATACGCTACTAATAAAGAAATATTTCCTTCTTTATTTGATTTTTTATTGACTGGAAAACTAATTATTAAACATATTTTATATAAAATTTATTTTCTTTTGAACCAAGTAATATTTCAATTGCTAGCCAGGTAAAACAAGAAATCGCAAAGATGTCAAAGATGTCATTACACCAAAATATCATTGTTATGTCATTTTATTACTGCTTTTGCGTTATTTTGATGTCAATATGATGTCATTATCATTTTTGTTTTACCTAGGAGATATTGCAATAAAATTACATTAAATTGATTTATTAATAATTAAGATTATAAAACTTCAACATTCATTAACATTAAAACTATCAAGAGATTCAAACAGATTTGTTTGATATCTTATTATTTATAAATTTTTTGTAAATTATATTTTTATCGTTTATTTATAAAACTGCTGTAGTTGTTTGAGAATTGAAAGTTAAACATTTTTTGACAGTAATTTTATAAATAATTGATAAAAAACTTTTCAAAGAAAACATTTTAACCCCTTTGATGATTCTAGTATTAAAAATATTGGCGAGGAGGGAAGAATTCTGATATTTCTGATAAATTTCTAGCGGGACCCGCAATTCGTATGAGGCGGCCCTGACGGATCTCTCTCCATGGCCGCGAAGGGCGGTCAATCGCGTAGCGGACGCGCGCGATCCGCGATGATGTCACGACCAATCAGCACGCGCCAGCTGGGATTCCGGGTTTTTGACAGAATCCAACGTGTCGCGAAGCGCGGTGGCGAGCGTATCGCAAGGATATTTCACCGTGGACTCGTGTGCGCGAATGAATTAAAGTCACCACGCGTCACCCATCTGCCGGACGACGGAGGCCTCGCATCGGAAACACGCCGATTTTCACTCCGATCGCAACGGTATGTGGCATGCGGCTCGTACGAAATAACCTAGCCCTCCCGAAGGCACTATACGTGTCAACATTCGACACTTTGCGTTTTTTTTTTTCTCCTCTTCGTCGAGGTTGATCTCGCGAATTTCCCTTTGTCGCTCTTCCGGCGATCAGCGACCGCCGACCATAAAATCGCACGCAGGAATCTCGCCAAGTTGGAATAAGCTTGGGATGTTTCCTGTGGCATCCTCCAGGACGCACGGAGTAACAAGAATGCCGTGAACCGTTAAATCAGGGTGACTTGGAATGATTCAGTCAAGTTCCGCTTAATTTAAGTCACCGTTATGTCCATTTCTACCAATGCAAATTAAATTTAATCTCGATTTAATTTACTTTTCATCTTCTAATTTTTAGAACTAGAAGATGATGAAAAGTAAGTCCTGGAGCGTCCTGGAGACAAAAGAAAGCCAAGTAGAGCGATGCTTCGCAACATTTTTCGTTTAAAACTTTACAAATTTAGACTAATATTTATTTCTACCAAGATTAACTTTAATCTTGGTTTAATTTACTTTTTATCTTTTTTCTAATTTCTAAAATTAGAAGAAGTTAAGAAGTAAGTTAAACTACAATTAAAGTTAATCTGTACTGATAGAAATGGACATAATTCTTAGAACTATAAAAGTAAGTTAAAGCAAGATTAAAGTTAATTTATGTTGGCAGAAATGGACATTAGTGACAAAAATACAAAAATTTGCTCCAGTTGGCTTTTTCTTGTCCCCTTTGAAAGAGATAAATATGTTTAACATTGTCGAAGTTTTGCATGATTGCGTGATAACTGAGTACATCAATATTTATTTATAATAATGTTGTTAACAGAACACGATAGAACAGAACAATGAGTACATCAGTGTCGTTAGTACTTTCCGTATTCCTCGGAATCGTATGTGCTGTTACAGCGTTGAAAGAAGGTGACTGCGAAGGTGAGAATCTGACATTTATCTTTATATTTAAATTTGCACTTTATATTTAAATTTGAGATTTTATGACTTTCTTTATTTCTAATTTTACAGTATGCGTCTCTGTTGTGGACAAGTTCAGTCAGACACTAACGGCAGACGATAAAAGTAACCCCAAAAAGATCGAAGCAAAGTTTCGAGAATACTGTAAAGGCACTAAATCAAAAGAAAATAGATTTGTAAGTATAAACTCGCAAACGAAATAAATATAGACGTTTCCTCACTCGTTTATTCGAAATAATTGCAATTATTGCATGTGCTTGCAGTGCTATTATCTAGGTGGGTTAGAGGAATCTGCCACTGGTATCTTAGGCGAGCTCAGTAAACCACTGTCATGGTCTATGCCCGCAGACAAAATATGCGAGAAGTTAAAGAAGAAAGACGCTCAAATATGTGATTTGAGATTCGGTACATGTTTAACATTCGCGCGCTCTTATCATTCTTGTTGCGAGTACAAAGTTGACATTGCAGATCTCTTGCAACATTGATATATTTGTTTCAGAGAAACAAATCGATCTCAATACGGTAAATCTGAAGAAGCTGAAGGTACGTGACTTAAAGAAGATCTTGAACGATTGGGAAGAGACGTGCGATGGCTGTATAGAGAAGACGGATTTTATCAAACGGATTGAGGAGCTCAAACCCAAGTACTTTAGCAGCAGCTCAAAGACGGAGCTTTGAAGTATTGTCCTCAACTTAGACAAGCAATTACGTTAGGATGGCTAAAATTTCTGTTTCTTCACTCTATGGAGGAATTATTTACAGCATTTAGGATATGTATTTATCCGTGTCTACATACAGTTCGCGTATAACTTTGTTCTTATAAATAAGTTTGTCTTTTGAACAAATGACAATTTCTTGAATTAAGATATTTAGTTTCCATTGAATGGAGTAGAGATTATCATGAAAAGTGAAAATTAGCATGTGACAAACGGGCAATGAAAATTTTTTTTTTACACAACGTGTTTATATCTTGGTAAAAGGATGTATACGTTAATAATTTGATTTCTCCCTGAGGTAGCCATGCTAATAATGAATCTATTTTATCAAAGGTGCTCCATTTTTATGACATCAACATTAGATGTAAATTAATATATACAGCGTTTATATATGAGAAATTATTTTCACACAGTATTTACCTTCATTGCTCTTCCTCAGGTAGTATAGTAATATGCAAATACGTTTGTATGATATGTCCGAATACGATACTTCGTACCAAAACGCGTTGTACGGTGTCGAACGATATGTGTAAGAGGTACTTTATCCACAACGTTGTATATTATTGCGAAATTAAATTTCCTTTTCATTATCCGTTATGCACAAAACACAAACAAAATGTACAATTAAACTTATGGAGTATATCTCATGGCCAGTATCGATGAACTGTCTCGAACGAGCAGGCTTAACAATGCCAATTTTTGAGATAAGAATTATTTGTATCGATATACACCAACTTTTTCCAGTAAAAACAAACAAAAAAAGCGATGAGACAAGTATGTACTCGAAGTACAATATCCTAAAATTACGATAAAATTACGATACGCTCGTAAATCATTGTAGATAAGGTATTACCGCATATCGCATTATGTACTACTCCGGAAATTCCAAACTGAATTATTTATTTCGTGATAAGACTGCGTAATTACGTTTTCTATTACATTCGTGAGTCTTGATACAAGTGGTCAGAAAGAAATAAAAAAAGCATGTGTGTTGTTACAAAGATGGAGATGTCATTTCCCTCTTTACGAGACGTTGTAGCCATCTTTTAAATTACAAACTCCTACTTCCATCACATTTCGGCAACTCGCTCCACTTCCCATCGGCTTGACACGTAATCATTCCTCGCTTTTTATCGTCAGGACACACGTATGTCAATTGATCTTGAAACAAGTACGAACGGCCGTAAAACGCGATTCCCTGTTTCATTTGTGGTTTGCCGCACGATATTTCTGCAAGTGATAACGATTTGTCTTTATCTTTTTTTAATTCTGAGAATAAGAAAAAACTAAAGTGATAAATTTAACTAAGCTTAAAGTTAATCAACATTGAAAATGGACATTAGATTTATATTCGTTCATTGTCAGAGCTGCAGCTTTTTTTACATATACGCACTTGAACATCTGCCATTCAATCTGGACCACTTTCCACTTCCTAAACATCTTAGACTCGCTTGTCCGAAAACACGATAGCCTGGAACGCATTGATAAGAGATCATGTTGCCGAATGTGTAATTCTGAGTTCCGCTGACGTCATCGTTGAATATCGCGTTAGCGAGAGCCGGCGGTTTTCCGCACGCCACAGCTGGAAACATTCAATATTTTGAATTTAGATGTCTTAAGAACTTTTATAAACAACTTAAAAAAAGAAAAACGTACGTTTGCAGGAAGGTAAAGGAGACCACCTGGCGTCCGATAAACAAACAGATCGTTCGTTACCCTCGAGAATGTATCCGTGACGACATTTAAAAATCACGACACTGTCAATTATCCTGCTATCGTTCGCGTTATCGGTGTTGTTGTCGTTATCGATGTATCCATGCTCCGGTATCTGAAATTAATTGGAATTTTATTCTGGGAATATACCCAATATAATCCAAATAGCACAGATGATTATTATAAATTTTAAAAAATTTAATTTTTAAAATATTTTATGAATTAACGTACAATCTTCCCAATAAATTAAAAAAAAATCCTTTCAAAAAAGATTTTATAGAAGAATATAAAAAGAATTCCGAAAATGAGCTTAGAATTGGTGACATAAAAACAAATACTTTTGCAATTCTCAAGAATGTTTTTAAAACAAAAATGGAATGAAAAAAATTCATTTCATAATTCAGAAATTTAAAAAGATTTTTTTTAAATTCTCTGTGCTATTTGGGAAGTTTTAAAATATAGCGTGAAGAAAAAACTATATATTTTTTTTCTTATTATTTTTAGCTTGGAACGTTTAGTTATATTAGTTTATTATTTTCTATTATTAATAATGTCCGTTTATGTTTTCAGAAAACTTACTTGCGGAGGCGCACATGATCTATCACAAATATCTGTCGAGTCATTTAGCAGCTGTTCGAGGATAGACTCTCTCAGTGACAAATTCGAAACTTCCCATTTTGCAATCTTATTGCACGCCCATGTTATATTTGAGATCGTCTCATTGGCGATGAACCTGTGTAGATTCATTTGTGCATTATTTCGACACATTAAGACTATTTGTCGCCCATAACTGTTTCCCTCGACGAAGATCTCAAAGTCTTTGTACGCGCGCGTAACATTTTCCCTGCTGTACCACCTCTCGAACGATGCTACATTCGTATCGCCGTTCTCCAAGACGGTCTCGGTCTCCAATCTCTTGAGAAATTGAAAAATCGGATGATCCGCGATGGAACAATTACGGAGCTCGCAAGAAGCAAATGATGACCATCTCTCTTCCTTAGTGCACGTTCTGACCCGGTCCCCGATTAGTTCGTGTCCTGGATTGCAGACGATGATGATTTCCGCGCCGGAAACGAACGTTTCCTGCGAGATTCCGTTCACCGCGTTGCTCCCATTTCTCCCGATCTCTCTTCGATCGGGCAGCAACACGGCGTCTCCTTCCGTCGGAATTTCAACAGTAGTGCCGTCTTGTTTTCTAAGGAAGATCTTCGCGTTTGCCATATGATCCGGCCAGGGACACGTACGCAAGACGCAGTCGGGGACGAAACCCTCCCAAGTGCCATTTACGGAGCATTGAAGCTTGAATTCGACAGTTTCCGTCAGCAGATTTCCGTGAAACTTGTAGCCCCGATGGCAGGAGAATCCAACGAAATCGCCGTAGTGATACGTTTTATCGGAAGAGTCGTCGATCATGTTTCCCTCAGAATCATGAACGGAGGTATGATCGATCTTTGAAGGGACGATGTAGCCGTGCTCTATTCTACGCTCATAGAATATTAGGGAGTTTTCAAGTGTTCGTTAAGCAAAACTATCTCGTTTTTACGCAAATTCTTAATTTTCTTTAATAAAATATAATTATAAAATATAAAATATCATTGGGCTAGATGATAAGCAATTCAAATAACCGGTTAACCGATTAAAATTAATTGATTAATCAGTTAGAGTAATTAATATTATTTAATTAATTATTAAACTGGTTGATTATTTAGTCACTTATGCTAGTATAGCTCAATTAATACAATTATGTTATTTTCCAAAATTTTTGTTTTGAAACAATTAATTGCTACTTTTATTATCTAATTGAATTAAATACAAATAATAAGTCACAATCAAGACATTAACCGGTTTATTAAATCAATGATTAATTAGTTTTAGAGATAAATTGCATAACAGCAACTATATTATCCGGTTAAGTAAACAGTAAACTGATTAATCGAATAGTAAATATTTCCTTCAGTTACAACCGATAAATCAAATATTTCATTCAGTTAACCGATTAATCAGTGCCATTGTTAGTGAATATGTTTAAAGATATGTTTAAAGAACGCACTGTCTTGGCGGAGGACATCCGTAAGGCGTACAAGATGGACTCTTATGATCCCAGATGCCAGTTTCCAGACAGGTCAAGTATCTCTCTCCCATCAAACGGTATCCGGGATTGCACTTGAACTCCAGCTGCTGGCCAGCCTGAAATAATTGAATTATCTGCTTGAAAATGTAGGACATTTCAACGTTTCACGATGTTCTCTTCGTGAAGGGACCTGTACCTGTAACATCGTGACGTCATCTCTCTCGTTCTCCTCTAATATGTATTCTATATCTCCATTTTCCGGGGCAAGCAGATTCTTGCACGTCGTCCCTGTCGAAAGACGCAAATTTGGCCTTTAAGATCGGTCGAACCTTGAGCGTTGTATTATGTCTATTTCTACCAATGCAGATTAATTTTAATCTCGGTTCAACTTACTTTGTATCTTTTTTTAGTCTTAAGAATTAGAGAAAGATAACAAGCAATTTAAACCGAGATTAAAGTTAATCTGCATTGGTAGAAATGGACATTACTCGCATTTTTATTCTCACGCTTAACGGTGAAGCTGTTAATATTTTAATTCCGAACATGGCCATTACCTATGCAGATCGGAGGTTGCCCGATCCACTTGCCGTCGGAATTACAGATGCGATGAGGGTTTCCGCGAAGCTCGTAGCCCTCGGCGCAGGAATAGTATATCTCGTCCTCGAACGAGTACGATTCTCCGTGAATACGTCCACGCGGAAAGTACCCCGGGAAGCCGCATTTTATTTCTTCGAACAGAAACCGGAACCCTTAGCTCCGCGGTCAAAATCAAATCTATCCCAATTAACAATTGAAGAACTACTCCCAGCAAACGCAGAACATTGCAATATTGTCGCAATGTCGCTGTAATATTCTGTGTTTACTGTACTGAAAAAAAATTTTAGTAAAAAACGAACGAATCAGAAAAATCTTGTAGGTGTGATAAAATATTCTGGTTATAATAGGAATTCTTGTTATTACACGTTATAAAGAATTGAGTTTTATTATAATAACTAGAAATTCTATTATAATAACCAGAATATTTGATCACGCATACAAGATTTTTTTATTTCTTCGTTTTTAATCAGAATTTTTTTCAATGTGGACGGTCATTCCGCGCCTTCTTCTTTGCACTGCAAAGCGATCACGAGGGTATCGAGACTTACTCGTGCAGATCGGCGTGTCGTACCCCTCCCACTGGCTGTATTTGAGGCACTTCCTTCTAAGGATTCGATATTCCTCACCACTGAACCGAATTAAGTATCCATTGTCGCAGTAATATGTTATCTCGGACAGATCCTCGTTCACTTTAATGTTACCTTTGAAGGGCACCACGGGCAGAGGGCAACCGCGACAAAATGGGCTGGCTAAGATCTGAAGACATAGGATGTCATCGCTAAATTCAAAAGGGAGAGGACTTTGTTGCTTGATAATTGGTATCGTAATTACCACAACATCGCCGTGAATGTACTGCCGCATCTGCGCCCAGGCCACGAGATTCCCGTAGTACTTCTCGCAAGTGTTCCACAGTTCCGTCACGTCATTCTCGTTCAGAAAGACATCCCACATGTCCAGCAAGCCGAGCCTCCCTAGGAACGCCTCCGATTCGGAGAAACCGCCGCCCAGGCGATCCTGTTCCTGTCCAATGACGAGGGATCCATTGGCTGGACGAGATGATGTTCGAGATATTTTACGATTTATTTTAGATAACGGAGATAATTTTTAATAATTACGTTTGTTATCTTATACCTCGCACGACGGTTCTCTGAGCCAGACCTACGCCGGTGTCTTTGAGGATCCCATCGACGGACACGCGCCAGGTACCGCGCTCACTCTCCCAAGCAACACATAGAAAGTGCCAGTAACCGTCGTTGATCTTAACATCGGTGACGACCTTCTCCCCGTTAACGTACAAGACCAATCTGCAACGATATTTAATTCAGGAAAATTCACTCCGTGTTGGTATTTGCGTTTTCGCAATGGAATTACTGGCGAGTTCTTCACGGTGATACACTATACACACTGAATTTCCACGGCTAATTACCCGTTGTAATCTGTCAGCGTGAAGGCGTTGTCGTGAAACATCGTGGCGTACGATAGCACCGTACCGTAATTAAAAGTGTCCATTGATTGCAACCACAAGCAGACGGACAGCTGCAATTGGTGAAGCTGAATTTGGTAAAACACATGCCCATTATGATTTTTCCATTATGTTCGACTTACCTGAAGGAGATCTCTCGCGGGTCCTTTGGCGGCTACGTAATCCGTCGTGCCGGATTTGGTGAAGTGCATCACGTAGTCGGACGACAATTCTGCGATTGTGAACAGTCTTTAAATATTTTCAGCGTTACATATTTTAAGTTAGAATTTAAAGCTAAAGAAGAGACAAAAAGAATTAACATTGACTACCACAACATCAGCATATAAATAACACTCATTTTAGCGAAACAAACAGTTCTAACATTTATTTGCAGATAATATTTAGGAAGAAAATCAAAGATTAGACAGAACAAAATAGAAATGAAAAATGCATTTTTTAAGTATCTTAACTTTTTTTCTTTTAACTTTAAGTTTCAAGTTTTAAACAAAGTGTGCCACAATTTTTACAAAAGCGTGGTCTGGCAAGATTTCTAAATAAAGTTCGAAAGTTGAAAAAGGTCGAAAAAAAATTTGAAAAAAATTCAGCTTGGCAGTCAATACGTTAAAAGAGAAGAAATTAATAAATAAAGTATTCCAGAGATATTGAAGCTTCAACTTGCCGGTTTCGCAATCGTGTCCCGTGAAAGGTACCGGACACTCGCAGATGTAATCGTGCACGCGGCTGATGCAGCGCCCGTTGTTCAGACAGGGTGAGCTCTCGCAATGATCGATCCTGGTCGCGCAGTCCTCCCCCGTGTATCCGTCGGGGCATTCGCACCTGGACCGATCGTACATCGAGCCTCGGATCTCACGTTTCGCGGCGCGAAATTACGCGCGGACTACCCACCTGTAACTTCTCCGTGTCGCGTTCTCCTCGTCGAGGTTCACGCAGATCGCGTTCGCGTGACACGGCAGCCAGTCGCAGGGTAACAGGTTGCAGTGTCGGCCCAGGAAGCCGGGTCTGCAGAGGCATTGCCAGGTGCCGTTCACGGTACGGCACGCGGATCCTTCCTCGCAGGGCGCGAATTCGCAGTGATCCATCGGAATCTCGCAGAATTGACCTAAGTAACACGTACCGGCAGAGGGAACTCGTCATAAGCGTTATTAGTGAGTGAAGCGATGTTGCAAGAAGATTGCACTCTTGCAGCAATATCGCTACAATGTAACTGCAAGTTTTGTGCTGTATGCACTGAAGAAAGCTTCTGGTTAAGTTTTTTTTTCTGTGTTAAAACTTCTGGAAGTTTTTTTCAGTGTGGATATTGAAGAATACCTTCAAATCCGTCTCTGCACTCGCAGGCGAAATCGCTTTCGGTGCTCACGCATCTGCCACCGTTTTGACAAGGATCGGTGATACACTCGTCCACGTAGATCTGAGCAAATTAATTTTGGTTGATTTTTTTAATGCGGATTTTATCGTTTGTGTTCTTACCTCGCAATTAGCACCCATGTAACTGTTTTTACACGCACACTCGTATGTTACGAAGTTATCGGGATGCTGCTGCATCTTGCACGTTCCCTCATTCAAGCATGGCGAGGAGGCGCATGGATCTTTGAATCCCTCGCATTTCGAGCCTAAAAGAATAAATCCACATTTATCAAAAGCACAAATTCATTTTATTTTATAACAAAATAGGGATTATAAATTATTAATAAAATTAATTAACTCAATTAATTTATAAAGATTAATAAAATTCAGCAAAAAAATAATGACGCTGTTGTCTCACGATTATGACTAACAAGTAATCGGGCAACCTACCCACATAATATTCGCGACACTCGCAGACGAATCCGTTTTCATTTCGCAGACATTGACCGCCGTTTAAACACGGATCCGTTCGACAGTCGATTTCTTCATCGCGAATCGGCAGACAATCATCGATGTTTACGGAACCACGCTTTTCTGTTGTCGCGTTCGACGGGCACGGCAAGCACTGACTCTGTCCGTAATTTGGCTGGTAAAAACCAACGTCGCACGTGAAGCAAGGTTCCATACCCAGACGCAATCCGTGGTAGCGTTTACGCCGAGAGTAATATCCCGGTCGGCATACGGCTGCAGAAAATAAATAGGAATGTATTACGATATAGAATTTGGTGTTTCCTGTTTGAGGATCTTACGAATGCAGTCTTTCAAGGATTTCGCGTGCATCCTCTTCGTGAAGGTATACTCCGGACAAGGCACGCACGTCAACGAAGCGGTCGCGTTCTGGTACTGTCCGTACGGGCACGGCTGGCAGATCCTGGTAGAGGAATTATAAAAAGTACCCGCGGGACATTTAACTAAAAAGAGAAAATGTTGAAATATATTTATATTTAAACGCATGGGCAGACCTTTGTATAATCGAAAATACATATTTTCGCCCAGATAGAAAACTTTTGTAATAAATTCACAATTATTGCTTTTTTTATTGCTTCACATTTCGTAATACGTGTCATAAAGTGATTTTGCAAAACGCATATCTTTTGTTAAAAAAGAATTTTATAATTATAAGTTGTAAATATTGAGAATACGTGTCATAAAGTGATTTTGCAAAACGCATATCTTTTGTTAAAAAAGAATTTTATAATTATAAGTTGTAAATATTAAGAA
>VBVR01002053.1:0-25332 GCA_011638315.1 Tetramorium parvispinum
AAACAATTCCTCGGATGCCTAGCAACGACGATGCTGGGCGAACGTATCTCGCCGCGCGCTTGTATTCGGCGGAGGGCCGGCCTAATACGGCGATTTTTAATCATTAATATCTCGTTAACTATTGCGACAATTGCAAAATGGTAGAGGACTTTTCGACTCAGTTTAGTTCGCTCTACATGCCCACGAAAATTGATGCGGGTATTCTGGGACACCCTGTATATAACTCGATAGAGAATTTATTTTACAAATTAAATCGATTTTTGTCTAATCCTATACATATTAATTGTAGCATTCAATTATAAATCTAGAATCTCTATCTACGAATGTGAGTTGTGAAATGATAAACATTATTGCAATCAAGTGCAATAAATTCTCAAGCGTTCGCTCTAAATTTAATGCGAGGGATTCTCTGGTTTATGGATATTTATCGACGATAAATTTCGTGTATTGACACACGGTACAATGTTGGAAATTCAGCGCGAAAACGATTTTTTTAGCATTGTTGGGCCGCTCGTTTGATAGAAGTCGTGTCGATAAGATCTTTTTGATAAGAGAACGAGACTTGTGTCTATATACAACGCGCGTGCACGATGACACGCACGTAGAAACAAAGAGAAAAGAGGAAACGCGGGCATTCGTATACCTGGTGTGGTGAGAGTCTTGGGCTGCGTCGGGGTCGCGCTTGGACCTCCGACGCTCGACGCCGCCGGGCTGTATGCCCTTAGAAGGGATCCACCGCGCGGCAGGGTGCTGCTTCCGCCTACGTAGTATCCACTGCCGGACGTCGAATTCTTGGCCGTCTGCAATCAGAAAGGAGCTTGTCAGAACAAAAGATTTGGGTCACGCGTCGATAATTCGAAGGCCGAGGAATCGAGTTTATTTTTTCACGTCGATCAAGATTTACAATCTAATTGACGATGGTGCAACAATGTCGGATGTTACCGTCGATTAAAGAGCAATACGGCAATTGTAGCAACCAGCGAGAAATATTCCAGGTAGCAAGCTGACGTTATTTATCATCATTTTGACGTCAAAAAGACCTTTTTGACGACATTTTGACGTTAAAATGACGACAAATAACGTCAGCTTGCTACCTGGGATTATGTCAAGTTGCGAGATTCGTGTATAATTAACTGCCAATTCTGGTTTAGGTAATATTTGCAAATGAATCTCGTAAAACGATTGTTATCTCGCCGAGATAGAGTCTCGTCCATGTACGAGCGTCTTCCGGCTAGTGCTGTCGCAACAAGTTTCAAGACTGCCGTTAACTTTAGCTTTCCCACACGAATTTCCAACGTTTTACGACTATTTTAACGCACATATACACGTATCGATTTCTTCACACACAAACTTTCGTTAAGCTTGATAAATAGCTTGATAAATAGATTTAACTCGCGGCCTTAATTTACTAAAAAATGAAACAAATCTCTAAATTTGAATTTACAAAAATAATTTATTTTTTTATTTTTTCGACGAAAGAGCATTTTTGAATGCGAGCTTGCACGCTGCACCTTGAACCTTCTCGTTTAGCTTTCCAGCAGGATGCACTGAAATGTTTATATATGCAATGAAACGTTTGTAATTCCACTCCCGCTTGCAACATGGAATGCCTAAGTTATTCGCCGTATCATCCCGTTTGTTTCGCGCTGCTTGTCTCGCCAACTTTCCACGAAAGATTAACTTTCCCGTATCGATCACAGAGTAGACTGCATGACACGTACGGAATATACTATTAGCGATCCCGTATAAGATTCTAAAACGTTAATAAAATGAAACTGTTTCTCTCGCATATTACGTTGAAGTTGGCGTGACGAAACGTAGTCAAGAAATTCTCTAACACGATCGCTACTTATGCTGTTCGTGTTACAAGTATATTAAATTATTTAAAAAAAACGCATAATGTTCTTCTCTTAACAAATTAAAATATTTTAGAAACAATCTAATATTTTATAAAAGTAAGTATTATATGTACGTAGTAAATGTAGTAAATTGTAGTAAATATTATATGTACATATGTACATGTAGTAAATAGTAAGTATGTTGTAAATATATATATTTCTTCATATCTGTATTTCTTCATATTTCTTCATTTTATCTGCAATTTGCTGTCAGACCGGCGATTTTTCTTTGTTTTCATTGTATCAGAAATCGATCGTGACAAATGCGGCAGCAAATACGTGCGAATAACTCCGGTGCAGCACACAAACTGGAGTAGAAGAAATAGTCGCGCGCGCATTCCCGACATTCTGACATGGGCGTCCGTGGGCGATCTCCATCTTCATAGTCCACTCTCGTTCGTACGGGGACGAAAATTACACGTCGTGCTCGACTAAAATGGGCCGTTTTAAACCTGCGGCCGCCACGAAAAGTCTCTCCCTCTTACCGATTCTTACTCGCGCGCTCGCACTCGGCCGATTCACATCGATTTCGCTTTAGTCGTTGTTTACCGTCGCCGTGGGATCAGCTGGGCGCCTCACTCGCCGGGCGAATCGGCCAGAAAGAGAGAAGAGAAGAGGTCTGTCAGTAGAATTGACCGAGGATTTCATCAATGGGGGGTGATTTTCCAAAGATTGATTGTAAAAATTTACGAAAGAGAAGAAATTAAGAAGAAGGAGAAAGAAGTACATTTTCTTCTCCAGAGGATTATTTGTGAGACTCACGTGTATCTTTCTTTGTGGCAAACGAGAGACAACTCAGCATTAACAAGAGGAAAGGAAAATAATAGCTTGTCCAGCGTTAATCACACGTCGAATGAAAAGGAGGAAGACAAATACTTTGCCACTCGCTCTTTGTACATCTACGGGAGATAGGAGAAAAGAAGTCCGCGGCTGCTGAAGGGTCTTTTCACTTGGCGTGCTTTTAATTATAAAGATCATCAAGTAAGGACAAACAGAGTACTGTCGAGGCTTTCGATAGCACGTGAAAGAAAAGAAGGTCGTCAAGTTTTGTGCTTTTAGCCGCGAAAGTTGTTACGCATCAAGCCGAGAGGGTCGACAGCAAGATATTTTTGAGCCTCTCTCTCTCTCTCTCTCTCTCTCTCTCGGCAATCGTGCATCGAAAAAACATACACGACGTGGTGTTTCTTGCTCGCGTCGGCAAGCGCGAATAAAAAAAAGAGACGTCGTGTAGAAAATCCAAAGACGACGTCCTGCTATTGAAAGACGGAAAACCCCGCGTATCGTTGTCGCGATCGCGGAAAATGTCACTCGACGAGTGACAAGTGAGATAAGCGAAAAAAAAGTCGCGAAAAAGAGTTTGCGAAGCAGAGAAACGGAGGGAAGAATAAAAAAATCGACAAGCGGCAAGCGCGGAAGGGAAGAGTGAAACAGAAACCGGCGAGCGCAGGGGAGATGCCAGGTGGTTTTCTGCAGTTCGACCGGGAGGGTGGACGGGAGGACGAAGGAACTTGCAGCGTCGCGTGTAGCGGCTGAAAAAGAGATACCGGCAGGAGGCGAGATTGGCAAGAAGAGTTCAGCGGGCAACGTCGGAGGACAATTCTCTTTTCGTGAGCGCGATCAGATAGACGACGGGATAAGATTAAACCGAAGGAAGGGGGCCAAGGAGACGAAAAGACGAAGAAAGAGAAAATCTCCGTCTTGGAAATAAGTATACAAAGAAGAAGACGAAAACAGAAGAGGCGCAAGAAGCAAGCGGTGAACTTTCGCCGCGAAGCGATTGAAGAAATAGCAATTAGATGCAACGTGGGCGATGATCAGATAAGAAATGAAGAAATTCATGACAGACTTCTTCGGAATTAGCATTTTCCCTTCCTCGTCCTTGATCCTTCTGGGCCTGCTCGTCGCGGCGGTTTCGAGAATATCGACTGAACTTGTCAGCGCCGAGAAGAATGACGGTACGCCAATGCATAGCGTGCAGTTCACGCAAAAGGGTTACATTCAGGTGAGAATCGCGTGCGACGTAATTCGGGGATAGTCGGATTTTCAATGCTTTCTGTTTAAGTTACATTAAGAGCACGAGAGCATTCTCGCTTAATCCTTTGCGGTCTAGACTATTTCTCGTGAAAGAGAGTTAGTACAAAGATCAGGTATTCCGTTCTCAACTTCATCTAATCGGTTTATCTCGTGAAGAAACAAAAAGAAATAATTTTTATTATTTATATAAATTTATGGAGATTCCACAAAGATTATATAATTTACCGATTATCATCGTGCACAGATTCAAATGCTTGAAAAATTATGCGGCACAGCACAGCGCATTATCGAGTCCAATTCAGCATAAAACAGCAAAGGATTAATAATAACAAACTATTTAGTAATTAAATGTATTCATGGAGGAGAAAGCAAAGAGATAAATAGAAATTTTAAATACCATAGCACCATGATCAAAGACCATGACACTAAGTTATGAATGCGCAATGATTTATGTAATTTTACATTGTTGAAAGCTATTAAAAATTCATAAGCATAATCCATAGAGTTACACCGTCAGACATGTACCAGATATCTCATATTTCAATCACATATTTCAGGTAATAATAAATCTTAAAACTGTTTAATTGTTCAAACTTGTAGTTAGTGATGTAAAAATTTTTAACAGGAATTTTGTGCAGGAATTCGTGTAATTTCGTTGAAACGTTCGAGTAAGCGATTAGTCAAATTGGCTACAGAGATTGCGCAGCAAAATATTCCGTAATACTCTATATCTAGATATATCGAGAGTGAAAAGCTAACAAAACAGTGGGAACAAATAATGATAAATCGCCATGTTGTCGGAAATAAAGGATACATATGTTCCAACGAAGCGTGGAAACTCGCGAGATTTCTATCGATTACGTGAGCCGGGGGCCAATTCCATAGCACGTGAAAAAAAGAGTCGGTTTCACACTGATTGCTTAATTTTCATCGTTCACTCTAAGAAACGGTCGTGGTCTACATACCCATTTCTACATCTACAATGTGTCCCAGATTTTCTTCACTTTCTTTTACTTATAAAAATTCTTTGATTAAACGTGGAATAAATCTTTTCCTCGGTAAAAATTCTTCTCTATGGCTTTATCAACTTTCAACTTTGATTGCGTTTGTAAAACTAAAATAGAGATTCTCAGAGATTTTAATTTTAATAAAATTTACTAAATATTTAAGAGATTTTTAAATTGAAGAAATGCCTTTTTTTAGAAATTTAGTAGATATATTTAGAAATTTCCGTATAAGAGAAATTCAACTTTGAAAACAATCAAAGAATCATCACCTAGATATAAAAAGAAGTCATGATCATGTGAGATACTTTATATATAACATCACTCTAATTAACGTGCGCAACGTCTTGTTAGCTAATCATCTTTACTTTTCAGTTCCTCAGATGGGAATTGCCGGTGCCGGAAATTCATGAATTCACGTTCTGCCTTTGGGTAAAGTCGACCGATCTCACGTATCCCCATTCGATTCTTTCGTATTCAAGTGAGTATTCTCAATGAAATCACGACTTGATGTTGCACATATACAGCATTAATTTCCATATCTTTATATTAATTAATTTGCGCACAATATATAAATTTTCTCTACCAATTATAAATCGATACACGTCGAATTCAACAAATTTCAAAAAACATGATGAGTTTTAAGAAAACACGAACAAATTGCCTCTTATTTTTTTCCATTGTTCAACAATTATTTCTTAGATTGCAGTTTGCAGACTGCAAGCAGAACGTCTAGATAGTTACCGTGAAAAGACCCTTACGGGCAATTCACATTTCGCAAATATGCTCGAAATGTACAAAATAGAAATCCACTGTTCCGCTATTTGGTCGAGGACAATAGTATCCGTTAAACGGATGTTGAGGCACATCCAAGCACATGTAATACCTGGTCAAGGGATAAGAAGGCATTTCAGCGCGCCCGTTTTCCCCCCATCTGCACTCCATTTTTGTCGAAATTGTAACCGCTTCGGAAGCAGGAATGATAGCTCTTGTTTTACATGGCGCAGCGCTATTATCCACTCAGACATTCACCGAGTAATTGCGCAAGAGTTCGCGGAAAGTATCTTCATTTATGGAAAACGGTCCACGTCTTCGCTCGCGTGTGCAACTATCTCGTTGCAGTTTAGTAGCACGTTAAGTGAATGCATTGCCCCGTGGCGTTATCCTTTTTAAGTGTGAGAATTAGCGCTGCTACCCGTCCCGTCGGCGAAACGCTAATTGCACGAGTTACGAAATCTCACGGGATTTAACTACTCTTCGATACGACCGACATAAACAGAATTTGAATATTTATAACGGAATGCCCGCGGGCTGTTGCACCCATCGTCGAATATTTTATATTAATTAGTCCATTAAAATTTTATTCGCCTCATATAAGTCATCTAGAGTCAGCAATCAAGTGCTAAAAGTGTCGCAAGAAATTAGAAGGAAAGCAGATAGCTCCCCGATAACGCCTATAAGTAATATTTATAGATTACAAGTAACATATGTTTTACATGAAATAATTTTATAACAAACTGTTCAAGCAGTGATATAAATTATACGCGAATAAAACGAGGGATCGGAAATTTTATGCCACGTGTTCCCTTCTGGGTCAAATGCTTTTAACTTTACTGCACACGCATAAGCAAGAAAGAGATGTATCTGTTGTTTGCGTAAAAAAATAATCGCGTTTCAAAAAACATGGGGTGGTGGACGAGAAAGACGAGACACGCATAGCGCAGTTTGCATAAATTCCAGCTTCGCGGTATATCTCTGGCTGTGCCTCGACTGAAGGAGACGATACACAAACATAATCCTCTTTCGCTGTCAAAGGGAACGAGCGGGAACGTTTGATTCGATCTTGGATATCGTCGCGCGGAAGAAGCATTCACCTGGAAATCGACGGCGTAGAGGTATTCGGAAGGTCGGCTCGCATACGCGAGCACCGTTGGTATCATATATGTCAAAGCTGGGAGAATCGGGTCGGTCGTTACGCCCTATGGCTCGACGGACATTTGGCGTCGCAAGGTCACTCGAAAGAGGTAAATCCGATTATCTGGCTTCGGCAATTCGCCTTTAAAATGCAGAATTCAAGCACGGAGGAATTCGAGTCATTCCCAATTCGCAAAGAGACGCGTCTCTACTATCAACCGCTGAACCATTCTATTTCTGCACCGAGAAAAAAATATACATAGTTACTTACTTTTGACCTCGACCATAATTCTATATTTTTAACACAAAATATGATTAACTTAACTATATGTATCATTATGTCAACCATAATTATCGTTAGAAATATTATAAAATTGCGGTCGATCCAAAAGTAACTGTATTTTTCTCTCAGTGTGTCTCCTCCAAATTGTTCTCCATGCAACGCACATCGCGATCGCACTTTTTTATTAACGTAAGAATCGCTTCTTGCAGCTGGTCGGCCACGTGATCCCGGAAGGCGGCGATATTGTCCTAGGTCAAGAATATACTGACTTCGATAAGGGGCTCGAGGAGGGCATCGAGGGCTCGGTTTTGGGTTTCAATCTTCTACTCGCCTCGGCGTTCAATTCTCTCGACGGCGGCCTCCATCAAAGGCCTTTATTCCGGTCAGCCAATGGAGATAGCGATTTCGCCAAGGTTTCCCTCGCTGCGGAAACCCGGACGAGAATAGCGAGGCGCGATTCAACCCTCAGAGCGCCGCGCGCCCTCGACAGGCTCGTTTCAACCCTATTCGCGCTCCACCCTAATTGGTCCCGTAGAATTGCTCAAACGGACGATGCGAGAGCGGTGGAGGATTCCGCAACCCTGACGCCCCTATTAAGTATCATCAATGGCACACTGGAGGAAGAGACACCGTCGATTCGCGAGCACGCGATTACTCTCGGTACCGACGACTGGATCGGGGAAATCGACCTGCTTGGAAAATCGTCGGATGTCTCCTTAGGTTTGCAATTAGTGAAATTGTCTTATGTCTATTGTCAGTTGGGCAGGGGTAGTCCGCACATAGGCGGCCCGCTGATGTTGATTTCCTGGAGCAGGACACCCGTGAAGGTGTTCGGCGGCGCTATTATAAAGAATGTCGGTAACAAGTGTGGCAAATTCTGAGAGATTTCCCTCGAGCTAATAAAGAGGGCAATCCCTCAATTGCGATTGAAGGTTATTGAGAAAGAATGTGCGTCAAAGACGAGACTCTTAAAAGATTGCAATTATTAGTTTGAAATTTATTTCTTTTAATTTTTGAGTGAAGGAGATTCGTCCAGTTTTTTAAAAGGAAAGTATGTATTTATGATATTATAAAATCATAGTATTTAAATAATAATTTAATAATTTGCAATGGCTATGATTACGTACAATATTTCTATATATTTTTATAATTATTTTGGTGGATCAAGGAAGATTTTCCTTTGTTTCGTTTTGTAAGTTAAATATAATTTTCCAGTTTTGTAAAAAATACGACAAAGCACGTTCCACACCTGCCTTCAATTGTATCTGCTTTAAAAGAATCGATTTCGAACTTTTTATTCCGCAAAAGACCGATTGCCATTGTTGCTATTTTTATTGAGAAGATATTTCTTTTTCTTTCTTTATTGGGCGTTTTATTCAAAATCTTCTATCCTTTTGCACTATCTCATCAGTGCCATCATAACAAACTTAAGACAGTCATTAATAGATAATAAGCAAACCTAATAGTTTCGGCCTTGTTAATTCATTTACGGATAAAACTAATTTTCAACACGATATTCAACTATCGCGTAACCCTCGTGATTGCGCAAGTTCGAGGTTCCTCCATCCCCCGCACATTTATGGTCGCACACGAGTCTCCCGAGTGAAACCTCCGCCCGCAATCGACGATCTTGTTTCGCGTATCGATCCACGTCGCGCGTTAATTAGTTTCGCAGAATTCCCTTGAACGCAATCGCGACCGCGGAGACGGGAAGGAGAAATGTCCCTCGAAAACCGCGACTCCGGCTTGGCGAAATTGTCGAACATCAAGGGCGTAACTATCACGTACATGAGCAAGCGAATTGTGAGAATTCAAAGATTATGAGAGATCTGCGAAGCTCAGCTTTAGTGGTTTCTCTTTTTTCAAATAGAAGACAAAGAAGACAGTCATACGGGCCAAACGCATTTACAAGAGGGTGCTTAAAAATTGTCTTAATAGTTGTAGAAGCAATAAAATTTACATAAAAATCTCATTATAACTTATTTCAGCGTTAAAGTATCTCGCAGTTAGTATAAAACGTTAACATTAGACTAGTATAAATTTAAACATAACTTCCTCATAAGAAATTGTGCTACGAGACATCATTTTTCATTTTTTGTACATTGCCTTCACATTGAATGTTTCACATTTAAATTGCAATCTCTTGCTTATCACATATTTAATTTTAGTACATATAGGTAAATGAAACAAATAAATTTATAAAAATAAAAAGAAAAATCCAAAAAATATGAATATTAAAAACAAAAATCACGCGGACGATTTTAAGCACCTTCTTGCCGAATCCCTCGACAAACTCGACACGAATCAAAACGCCACAACAAATTCTAACTACGCCACTGTCCGTTCGTTGTCTCTTTGTAAGCGGAGTTTCGACACTGACGTTTCACGGATGCGGATTTTCCGCTGACGTTGATAACGCTGGCGAACGAACGCGGTGGTGTTGTCTGAAGATCCGGCCGTAAAAGCGCTTTTCCTCCTGGCGAGCCGCGCCGCGTGTTGAAATTCCGTTTATGTCTAGCAATCCGGATCGCCGCCGGCGAATAAAACGTGCTGTCAAATAACTAACGATATTCTTATAGCGACAACGCGAGGTTTATGATATACTTATGATATACCTTTTTTTTTAAATCTGTCTACTAAAGCGATAGTGAAGAAAATCGGAACATTCACGTCGACTCGTACAGAATACGTGTGTGTGTGCGTATATATGTGTGAAACATGTGCATCTAACTGGAGCAATTTTCCTGCAGTGATAGCAATGTCTAATAAAAGATTATAAGCCCGCGTAATGTTCACAATATTCCGCTGAAAGTAGTCGCGGATTACTCTGTTAATTAAGCCGTAGAAGCTACTCAACCGCAGCTAATACTTTAAAAAGTACTCCGCCCACCTCTATTTTATTCACGCGCATGTGCCTTCAAAATGTGATACACACATTTTACGAAGGACAAGTTACCGCCATGAGATCGCGCGTGCGTACCTAATTACAAATTACTAATTAGTCTAATTATACTACTAACCGCCATTGTGTCATACCGTCGACGTAAATTGCAAAGCGTACAATGCCAAATAGCTCAGTAACAGGATTGCATAAATAGCGTTACATCAACTATATGCGTCTTACTATGCGTTTTCCCTCCGGCCGTGCTTTATTTGGCGAACTTGAAGCGTCGGTTCGCAGATAGCCGCTCATTTGTGCAGCCTCTTTCGCAAAGCTGCCTCTGCGACCATTTAGAGAGTATTACGTTTCGCGACGTGTGCGTTGGGATCAGATGGAAAAAAGGGGAGTGAGACGCATTGTCTTCTTGATACTTTCCCTACGTGAAACAATGCGGTCTCGAGCATCGCTTCTATACTTTCGTAATATCTGCGGATTTTTTCCGTAATTTAATGAATGTAAAATTTGCAGATATTAACGTCAGTATTATCGGAATATTATCAAGGCGATACATTTGCAAAAGAAAAACGAGAAAGTATCCTTTCATTCATAGTTGCTCTTCAAAAAAGAGAAAAGAAAGAAATAAAAGAAAGTAAAAAAAAATAGATTTTTTAAGGATGAGATAATGAGAAGAATTATAATCTTTATAATTTTAAATATTCAAATTAACATTTAAAGAAAATATACAATTACGTATAAAAAAATTATATATTTTGTTTTATATGCACAATACGGCGCGAGAAAAAGATTTTATATTCGATTTTTAATGATTAAAAAATATAAATGTTTTTGTGACGCGTAAAATTGCAAAGCAAGATATTGTCTGCATTACTGCGTTAATTTTGACCGTTTGCATTGGTTAGTTTTGCAACTCGCATAATACATTCATTATGCGCATGAGCCATTACACGTCCCCTGTCTCTCTGATACATCTATCTATACGAATAAAAGCAAAAGCATAAATGCGCATGATTATTGCATTGCGCCTGGCTATCTCGAATATTTCCGCTCTAGGAGACAATTTCGTTGATTCTCAATTTAATGGCAATTGGCAATTATGTATGGTTGATAAGATAATTGTGTCCCCGGCTATCGGTAGACAGTTTTAATTTTTAAGTAGATTACAATAATAATCACAGCAGTAATTGCATTAACGAATTAAGAGTATAAATCAAATAATTATAATAAGGCATAATCGTCGTTAGAGAACATATAGATTTGCCGGTTGTTTCGAGAAAACGCCGTGATAACATTTTCAGATAATGTGGCGCTTGTGAAATTAATATGTGTAGAAATTATATTTTTGGTCAATAACAATTTATGACCAGTAAATATTTGAATGTAACGATTATTAAGCAAACTTATCAAGAACTACGTTTGAAAAACGTAGCGCGTTAATTGCAAATGTGCTTTAGTAGTCCATTAAACAAGAGCATTTGGCTATTGTTCAAACTATTAATGAACACCGCTATTAATTCAGGCGCACGTTTTATCAAAACTTTTAATTCATCGTGGCATAAACATCGTCACTAAACATTATAACTCTGTTCGAGATAAAATATTTTTTCAAAATTATCATTCGGCAATCCTGTCTTCTTAGGTAAAATGAATTTCTGGATTTTTCAAAAGTATTATTTAAGATTGATAAATAGTGAAATTGAAAAGATCGCTTTTGCGACTGTTTTATTTAGTCGATTTCTCATTTTGAGTTTTCACTATTGCAATATTATACGCCGTATTAATTGCGCGATATTGCGCGACAGCTTAAGGGATAACAGGAGAAACTTAATTTCTCTATTTCTATAGCGACCCGAAACGAACAGCGTTATGTCAAGCGATATGCGATTATGTAAAATGTAACTCTTTACACCGTTCACACGACATTGCAATCGTTCTCTCCATTTGAAGTAACTATCATAAAACGCGTATGAGACGTAATGACAGGCGTGCGGTGTTATATAATATAAAAATTGCGCATATATTTGTTCATCCGTTAAACCGCAAAAATTGTAAGCCACTTTCGGATCTACAGTTCGATATGAGATTTCGAAATTATCAGTTTTTCCAGATAGATTCTTGATAACGAATGACGTTCTGCACAAAATTGGCACGAAAATCTATAAAGCTTAGCTAGAACAAATTATCAACACGTAAACTGCAATTATATCGAAGTCACGAAAAATAAAAGACCCAATCATTTTCTTTCTCAGCGTATTTTAAATTTACAATTTAAAACGCGAGTTTATTGCTATCCCTTTTACGATCTTCTTTATTATCATTTACATAAAAGATGAAGTAAAAATTTATTCAAGCCATTAAGAAACATCACGCGCATAAATCTTTTACGTACAACGGTGTATTTTATGGAAATTAATATTTACACAAAAATTAAAATTAGATACGCCGCGATTCATGCCACGTCACGTTTTCGTAAGTTTTTCCTGTTTTCTAACTTTCATGATTTGCGCAAATACGCGTAGCTATACGATAACGCCATATATATTATATATATATATGTATAAGTAAGTGTTCGCGAAATATTATATGTATTTCGGCAGGACTGCGCTCGCTCGGCGTGCGCGCGGATACGCGGCTAATTTTACGGCTAAGTTGTAACTTATATATTTCAATAAACAATTTCTCCAACAGTAAGTATTGTATTCGTTTCTCTCCGGACCTCCCGATGCCAAATTACGCTTTCACTTTCACCAAAATATCACTCTCGCATATCGTGCACAAGATCGCGGTCCCTCCAGTTATTTCAATGGATAGCGCTGCGTGGTTTTCAGCGTCACGTAATTTTCATAAGATTATATCGCCCTTGCTATTACATATGCCAGTTTCGTAATGTATCTCGCTGAAGATAAATCCTCGCGCGCATTAACGTTAACCGGAAAAAATTAATCCAAATTTAACGTTTTTAACATTAAGATTGATCTGAAGCTTTCAAAAAATTTATCCCATCATCAGTTTGCAGTAAAGATTTATTTTATCGCAAGCATTATTTATGGGAAGACGTATATTTAAAAAAAAATATGATATGATTTATGTTACAATAAACGAGTAGAAAGAGGGAGAATGTTAGATTGACGTAATTCAATCAACAAGCAAGTGATAACCGTAACACATAAATCGCACTGAGTCTTTAACGACATTGCACAATCAAAAGAAATCGTTCGAACCTGACGAATACGCTGCCGATCGGTTGCAATTAAAATCCGATCATTGCTAATTTGTCTCGCGGAATGTACGTACCGTTGACTTTCATTTTCCGTAAACCTTTGCGCGAATTGCATACCGCAGGAAGGACAATTATATTTTTTGTCGATCATGATTAGTATGCCGTACAAAGTGCCAATTACACGATTACGTCAACGCTGTAGATAAAGCGAATTGTTTCTGATACACGTGTAAATAAATTATTAAACCGAAATGTCGACGATACAAGGACACTAAAAATAAAGTTAAATAATTTGTACTTTGTACGATAAAAGATAAAAAAGAAAAAAAATATAAAAAAGTGACACATAACATAATAAAGAAAACACAGAAATTGCGACAACTTTATAATTATTTTGAATCTCTCGAAATTTTCCTTTCTCATTTAGCAAGTATAGTTATGAAAGTATCACGTTACAGAGATATCTATTGATCTAAAAATTACCGTTCGCTATTGAAACTGTTATTTACTGTATTATCATATTAAATCCACGCGCGCTCTCTCAATTTATATATATTTTCATGTCATAACTTCGTTTAATAGCAACGCTGGTAAAAAGTATCGCGCGTGAATACCGTGCAAATGAATACATTTTGTTGGAAAAGCGTTCGAAATGATGAAATGTAATTTGTAAAGCTTATAATGATGTAACAGTTTATTCGAGCGGGCTTGATAATTAACGGTTCTATCTGAGTTGAATTATAGAGGTGCAATTGTAACAACAGACGCGTGTGCGCGCGCGTGCGAATGCCACTTAAAACGTAGGTCCGCGTATTTCCGAGCGATAACAAAGGAAATTTTAACGCAGTTTTTTAATTACTACGGATTGCCAGCATAACGTTCATGTTTATGGCATTTAATAAAATTGCCCGCATTCTCCACAAAGCGAACAGCCATTCCGAACTGTCTTCTCTCGTCGCGTGACGATTGTACATTTTTGCGACTAGACGTGTAACACATCTCGCCTCCTCAGACTATTATTAATATAATTTTTAACAACGTCGCAATTTATGGCCTATTAAAAACACTCGATTATTTGAGGTTCGCGCACTTGCCATGAAAGCGAACGTGACGATTTGTAATTTGCGGCTATCTGATCGCGAAAGGCAATCAAACAAGCGGACGATAATTATAAACCGACGACAGTAAGCGTCGCTTTGCTCACGACGACAATTACGTTGAAAGTAATCGCACGACAAAGTAAACATCGGTGACATTTATGCTTGCAAAACTATAGCGCTATATATTGTACTTTTTCACACTCTCGTCCAACATGTACGAGAAAAACAAATGTGATAAAAATGCAGAAAAGGCAAATTAATTAGTGATTGCGAGTATCAATAATTTGTAATTGTATAAAAGTGAAAGAATATAGAGTTTGTCCGTGTATGCAGCACCTTGTAAATCTGTAAGTCGAAGATCCACCTGAGCGATAAATTGTGCCTTAACAATCGGATCGCTCTCGGACGTACCTACAAGCGCGTTTCTGCCTCGTAATTATACGCGCTGCGCGGATCGACTTTCGTTTTCCTGGGTAGGGTCGTCCTTTCGCTGCGCGTGTTGTCGGCTTCTTCCGGCCTTCGATAGAGAGGGAAACGGTTTTCGGTGTACGAGCGCCGCGCAGGTGAGAGCGAGGTGGACAGGCGGCGATCTGCATTTTTCTCTCGCAATACTCAATGCACTTCCCGCGACTACACGGTGAGTTTCCGCTGCTCGCAGATAGACAGATACGAGTAGTACGCTCGTACACTTGATAGAGACTTTCTTCCCGGCTGGATATCTGCGATCGGACTTCCGGTTACAACGCAGCGTGTAAGCTTAAGACTGCTGAAGATGTAGATAACGGCGTGTCAAGTTCGGCTGACTTTATATGCAGCGCGATAAGTTATGTTCTCTATCCGCGTTGCGAGTTTCTCGGAGATTATTTTTCGGATGAAGTGAAAGTCGTTTGAAATTACTTTGTTAAATGTAATCGAGAGGCAGTGACTTCTATTTGTGCGCAATTGATATGACAAGTGCAGAGGGTGAATGTCCTTGAATTTACATGAAAATGAACGGTAAAGTTGTGCGATCGACTGTAACTAATTAGTTCTACGTTAATTATAGGTTATTATTATACAATAAAAATTCAATTGAAAAAAGTATAAAATATATTTAAAACTGCATTTTTATGTCTCCTATACATTGATTATGTTTTTCTATACATTTTTATTTTATGTCATTTTCTTGGATATTTTTATTAGATGTTTATGATATAGATGCATAATTTTTAGATTCGAAGTTAATGAAGCTCTACACAATATAAAAATATCTTAAAAAATTTTTTTAAAAGTGTGGCGAATATGAATTTAATAATCCTATCTTAGTAAACCATAAAAGTGGCGTAACCTTCAAGCGCATCAGACGAAGATAATATTAACTTCAACGATGCTTTAATGTCTTTAATGGTGCGTCGCGGTTATTTTCAATATCGCAGAAATTTTCCACGCGGTAAGAAGCGGACGCTTCCTGAAAGCGATTTTCGTCTTAGCAACGCGATTTTCCTTCACTTTTATTCAGACGGAAATACACGCTTACGTAAAAATCTACTTTCCTTCTCGATGATAACGGAAGCGTAGCTCATATAAATGCGTTAATAAAACGAACAAAACGTTCAAATATAGATACATAGAGAGATGCTTTTTTATTCCTCTGAAAGTAAATTTCTTCTCTAAAGCTAATAAGAAGTTCTGAATGAGAAAGAAAGAGTACAAAAAATTCATAATATCCATTCGAGTACAGAGTTGCGTTATTTGAATCTTCCATTGGGTGCAAGATTGCAATTTATTGACAAGCAGGAAATATAACGTTAATCCTGTGATTAACCACCAGCCTGGCAAAACTAACGATGCGTGTCGGCGTTCGTTAGAGAGATCGGCAGTTCGTAATGGGGAAAAGGTACACATAATTAGGGGCCCGATCGAAAATCACGAGGATTTCTACGTGCCAGCGATTTGTTCGACCTCGTCGACAAACTGCATGTTATGTACATATGTACGTGTTCACGATGCATGAATATCAAGTGCAAGGATATTTCCCTCCCCACTGCAATACCCCGTGCTACCATAATTACGTCATTATAAATGCAACATTTGTAAAATAATATATATTGAGAACGTACTACATTTATTACATTTAAAATAAAATGTTGTGAAACGAAATATCTCGGAATTATTTATCGTATCTCTTTTCATTTCCCCGTTCTTTCCCGATTTTTCTCCTTGAGGAAAATTCAAAAGAACTAGACGCTATTATTTCTTTCATGCTCTTTTAATTCTCAGCGTTGCATAACGCGATAAATAAAGCTCTGAGAGAGAGTGCATTAAAATCTACTTGTGAAACTTTGAAGCAACATTTTATTATCTATCAGAGCGCGCAAAGAAGTTTGATTATCTTGGGTGCGGTTCAATGGGACCGACATAAGTTTCGTCACGGCGTATATCATCAAAGAAATCGATGTAATTGCTTGCAGATAGGCAAGGACAGAAACTAGACCACTTCAGACTTGTCTATGTCGGGTAATCAGACAGGTAAGCAACGATAGGATCACGAACCAGTCTAGGCTTCGTGTGTCAGGCAATTATTACTACCTCGCCGCAGATTGCATAATGAACTTGAGGTTTGTTTCAATTTACATTCCGCAAATTGATACTACGATCGTCGAAACTAGATAACTAATGCATCAAACGTCCTCGTTTCGTTCATCATTAGAAACATCTAAGTTTTATATCTTCTATCAAAACTTATATAACTCGATATTTCATTTTAACATTATCGTTTAAAACATTAAACTCAAAATGGTTAAATTTATGAGGAAAATCAATATTGGAAGAGAGCTAAAATTCAGCTAAAATTAGCGTTCTTCTGAAAAAGATTTAATTAAGCTAAGAGAGAAACGAGGTAACTATTTAATAAAAAAAATTTTTTTTTACAATTTTTTAATTTCTGTAATTAAATAGCTCTACGTCGAAAAGCATGAAGGAGTAAAAAATCGCGTGACTATTTTATATCGATGCTTACACGCATCCGGCGGAAGGTAATACATAATTACGTACTGATCTAAAGTTACACATATCATGCCGCAATAATTTGAAACAGATATAAGTGCATCACAAGTAAATTACAACGAATTCATTATCAAACGGTCTTAACGCGAGTTTCATCGTAGTACTTCATGCAGAAAGTGTGTCAAGAAAATGCATACGCATTTAAAATGTAAATGCGGCTGGATCGCGTACATTTATCCACCCATGCTGTTTACATATGTCATTGCGACATGAACATCTGAATTACAATTTTGCATTTGTGGAAATTATAACGAGGCATTAAAATACACATAATTTATTCACATTTGACATTTTTCTATCTTTAGCTCCATAACATCCTTTTTATGACAAAAGTAATCTAAAATGTCGACCATACTGCAACGAATGAATACTTATTCATAACAACGTAGCGGAATTAATATGAATGTGGTTAAGCAAAAGCGCGAAATTGATCGGGCTGAACTAGCCGGTCACGATTCAAGTTGAAACCAATTAGATCCGGCGATCTAGCTCTAGGTCCATCAGCGTTACCCGGAAAACAAGGTCAGAATGGTTGACCGCAAACGCGATTGTTCAGTTTCGTGGGAAGTACCACATTGGTCGAGCGTTTGCTCCAATTTCAATTTTCTCCTCATTAGCATCTCGAGTGATGCAAATGAACCTAATGGCGCCTGATGAGTCATAATTCCTCAAACGCTCGAAACCGCTTCCGAGCCTCTGCTAACGCGCCAGGAGCGAATTGGCGCCCGGGAAGCCAGTCCGATAAATAAATACGGATTCTTTCGGCGGTGAAAAAGGCGCCCTACATATGGCGCACGGTTTACGTAACCGCGATCGACAATCTCAGGGAAAGAAAGAGAGAAAGGACCTTTTGTCGACCACGTTGTGCAGTATCTGAATCCGGTTTTGAAACCCGATGATGCGGATACATGGCACCGGTTACACGACACGTAGCCCAGCAGGATGTCATAACGTGGGATATATGACTCGCGCGCGTCAATTATAAACTGGCGGGCGTCCCGAATTCGCGCTGGTTAAACGAACTTTTGTGGACGGAGAGAAAAGAACGGCGCGACGAAAGGAGAAATATAAAAAGCACGATTAAGACACTTCCTTCTTCCGCAATACCTCCATTAAGATCGCTCGTTTAAGATTTTAAGCTAATTATTATCAAGACTATATTATTTTTACTCATTTCTTTTTCTTGCCATTGTTATATAATTTTTTAATCTATCTAATTAAGGGTGCATTGGATGGAAAGTATCCTTTTTCAATACTCAGAATAATTCTTTATGTACCTCGACATTATCTTTATTTTCGTTTGTTACATAAAAGCTAATGCGGTTACCGTACCGTTGGCAATCAAATATTGACGATTCACCGTTAGCAACGAACACGTCAAGCAATAAAATTCGGAATTATACAACACTCATCATTTCGAACCATCAACCGGTTGTCCCTTCCGTGTCGTAAGTCGTAATAAAGATATCTGTCTTCAGTCTACATTTATTATGTCAAAGGCAGTACGCATAACGAGCGCTCGAGGAGAAAGGAGTGTTTTACTCGAGGACGACTTTCGTGCAGCTTCGAACTTCTGGCTTTGACAATCGATTTCGCCGGCGTGCGACGCACGACAGTTCCGGTAGCTTATTCCGGAACCCATTACAATCTAGAAAGGAAACATTTCGTCCTCGACCGGATTCGATTTTTCGTAGCCGCGGGCTACATCTCTGGTCATTCCGCGAGCCGAATGCTCACAGGTCCGAATCCGAGATATTTCGCAATTCGCACGTCGTTTTAACGAGCTGCCGTTTTCCCTCGCGTTGTATACCTCACGCACCACGCCTGTACTTTCTATAACGGTGGAGAGCACCGTGAGGGGAGAAAAAAAAAGGATTGCGGTCGCCGCGCGACACGACGCGACGTGCGGTGACGACACGTTCACCACCTCCGAGACTGTCTACCTTTGTCAAGTGAACTGGATTCCCGGCACTTGATCGCGCTCATAGTCGTTCCAGATCTGCCTGTTCTTTCAGCCGTGATTTTTACGACGAATTTAACGTTTTGTTAAGTCCAACAGGGACGGTAATCAAAAAGTTGTATGTAATGTGTTTTAATTAATTATAAAATAAATATATTAAATATTTAAAACGATAAAGTAATTTTATTATTTCTAATCTCCATTTATTATTCTATTATTATATATATTTAATCTTTTTCCTGCTATTATAAATGTTCTTGTATTTGATATTTCTTTAGAATAAATAAATAAAATATTTTTTATTTTTAATATTTTGAATTTAATAGCGCGCAACGTGTTAATAAAAGAAATCTCTGAAGAATCTCTGAGATGCTTGTGTTACATAAATTTTACACATCGTGCAAGAGCCTTGGAGTTAAGATCGGAAATTCGAATTTCGTCAATATTTACCGAGAAGGAATTGACTTTCGATTAGCTGAGAAATCTACAGTGCAGAGGATTATCTGCTACATTACGCTGATCAACTGTAATATATGTAAATCGTTGGCTGATATGTAAGCGCTGTCATCTCCGATTACGCGGATCATTCCGGTTAGTCGCCTCCGCGGTGGCAGGCGCCTTTTAATTTCGCGTGTACGTTCGGACGCGTCGCTGAATCGCAAACGGTGCCATAACGTCGATCGATCGAAGCGAATATGGAAATAACCCGATAGACCTGGATGGAAAGGATGCATAATATGCATAGGATGCGTATCGATCGATGTCACTTCTCGTTGGAATTCAATAAACTATCCACTGTCAGCGCCGCTATCAGCGCGTTATTATCTCTCCGATTGAAATGCGTGGCCGCACGCGCCCGTTATTACGGACCCCGATCTCATCCCGATCAGATTTAACGATCGCGCGCGCCATACACCATACAAAATACCAGAGAAAGTAAAAGCGGAGAGAAACGTGTCCGTCTCGCCGAGATTACGATTGTATACGTAACTGAAAAAGCAGCTGACTTACATATTACCTCTTCATTTTAATGTATGCAAGCTTCAACCACATGTTCAAAGTGTAGCTACGTAACATCTCAACCTGCCTTAAACTTCCAAATTCCAAGCTGTCTAGTTTTCTTAACATTTTTTTAATTTGCATGAGAAACGCAAAATAGTAAACCTGAGAAATTATCGATTTTGCATATTCAATTGTTTAATTTATCATTAAAACATGTTGACATCTATCGAATCCTTTACACATTTCTCCCGAAATTACGATTTCTTTTATCCCTTACAACTTTTTGTTTCTCGAACATAAAAATAATGATATACTTATGGAAGATATATGTTTAGTAAAACTTGTGACAACTTTAAAGATACTTATTCGATACATTGAAGTGAATATAGTATGCTATTATTTCTTACGACGCTGTCGCATTTATGGCTACTTACAACTGGACATTAAAGTTTTTCAGTACATTTAAGTAATGGCACATATATGGCACGTATATAATAAAAACTATAATCTGCATTTTGCTAATAATTGGGCAATTGAATACTTGACTCATTTAATATTTTCTTCCTGATATTTTTACGGATTTTTTTTACGTACACATACACGTCCTTATTTTCTCCTTATTACAGAAATAGAAAAGTCAGTTGGGACACTCAAGATTAGGCAAGAATTTATATATTAAAGTAACAGTTTTGAGTAACGCTTATATTACAGAGGACGGTATGAAATAACAGAAGAAAAGAATGAATTCTTAAATCACCTAGTTGCTATTTTTGGATATAGTTATACGATCTCTTTCTAAATAGTTTTAGAGATTTCTTTTAGGAAATGAAGACTATTCTTCCAAAACGCTTTATATTCGAAACAGCATTTGCGAAACGTATATCTTTTGCGGAAGAGAAGTTTCGTAAATGTAACGTAACACCAATTTAACTTTCATGTGAATTTTTACTACATTCTAGCTAATTCAAACAATAATATAAATGATAATAGTAACAATAATTTCCATAATTATTTGTGGGACTATTATATATCTTTGAGAAATAAATAAATGGAAAGCAAGATGTGATTTGAAAACTAATCGCGGGTTAAAGATGTGAAAGTTCCGAGTGAAACGAGAGATATGTAACTTGAGATTCCATCAATTGCTATTAAATCACAAACTTGCGTCTATTTAACATTCTTTCCGGTTGGCAGAATATTTTTTTGAAATATCGCGGAAAATTCTGAATGCCATGAATATTCTTTTCATACCTTTTTTTTATATTACTTTGGAACTGTGTAAACACATTTTACGACAATTGTGTAATGCAACTTTCATAATAACTAACTCAAAATATATAAAAAATATTAAGTAATAATATTCCATGTACTCATTATCAAGTTTCACATTCGTTAATAATCGTTAATAAAAAAAAACTAAATATCAGAAACAATTGATTTTGTTAAAATGGTTAATGGCACAATTTCAATCGATTAGCTGCAAAATAAAAACTGTAACTAATAGTAAATTATTACACTGCATCGTGTTATACTTGCATAAATACTCGTTGCATCAGCAGTAACTTCGGCATTTAGCCTGAAGGCCAAATGAGCCAATACCGATCCATGACTTCTGTACATTTCTGAACCAGAACGAGACATTGGATGTTAAATTAAATGGATAATAACGTAATTAATTGGAATTTAATAAGCATGAAATCATACGTCGTTTGGTAATCGCGGGAAATAAGAAATCGCCACTCGTCGCGCTACTTAAAGAGTATCATGGTCTTAATGTTAGATTTGAAGCTAAGTGGCATCTGATTTTTACTCAATAATTATTGCACTTATCCGCACGTAATCTATCACATCTACCATACGGTAGATCATAGACATAGATATCTTCAGAAATAGGTAGAAAAATAGGTAGAAAGATCGAACAAAATATTGCGACCCTGAATATTTTATATCGCCGAATTATATCGCGAGAAATTACTGTTACGAATTGCAGAATTCTCGGCATTCTTCACTAAGGAGGTGAGCGACAATCATCCGTATCGATCACAAGGTGCCGTTCGCCGTGCCAAATCGAACGCTTGAGCGAGTTTATCCGCTGACCTCTTCCCAGGCATTTTTGGATCATGTGCAAGAAGCTTGTCGCTATCTTTCACTTTCTAGTTGTTTATCTAAGTTTACCCTAATAATATAATTACGTTAAAGAACATAGTGAAATATAAAATTAAAAGAACAACTTCTTATAAAAAAAATTTAGATAGTTTGTCTTAACAAGATGTCAAATTAGTTCCTGCATTCCAATAATCGTTAAGTCGTTAAGCTCTTTCTGTCACACGGAACTTTATTTCAACAATTACTCTTTCATTTTAGATATAGGTATAATTATAATTATATTATATTTTAGATATTATTATAGGTTATATAAATACATACATATATGTTTAAAATAATATATAAAATAAAATTTTTTTTAATAAAATGCACTTAAGATATTAAACAAGAGATATATGCAAAAATAGAATAAAAATTTCTGCAAAAGTATTAACGTACTGCGAAATGTAATATCTTTCGCTTTTGCTAAGGTGCTCTTGTTAAGGTATCTTGCGTATTATATACGCGCGAATGACCGAATAAAGTAGGATCATAATCAGGCGGTGACGTCTCGATGCACACACGTGAGAGTCACTTTTACGACAACGTGCGGCGATACGTACGGGGAAGAACGAAGCAAAAGGCTCACGAGGCAAAAGGTATCAAACACCCAGGTAGGAGAGGTGCATACACCTCCTATAAGCTTACCAGATCCACGGCGAGCTCAACGAGCGGACAGTTACCTTTCCGTTCTGAGACCGCGAGGGTCTACCTCTTTCTATAGTGCCGAGTTCGACTGTGATCATTATCTCTGGGTAAGTTTCGCGCCGATCGCCTTTCGCATGTTTTCAAAAGGAGCATTGACACGGATTTTAGTGTATTTTATTTTTGTGATGGATTAAACTTCTAAATGCTCGAGGAATTCCGTTCGCCATATCTGTGCGGGTTTGTGAATTCGTTACGGAAGTGTTACTCAGAAGGCGTAGATAATAATAAATGACGTATATTAAAAATTCATTAATTACTTATAAAATTATAAGCAAGTCAATTTACAAATTTTGAGTGTTACTTAATTTGTTTTTTTTAAACGTAACTTTGACATTAATTTTGTTTCAGTACAGTAATACTCCGAATAAAAATCTAACGATTTAATGATTTTTTTATATATTATAAAATCCTGATTTTAAAATTTTAATATAATCCTTAATTCTTTAATTAAAATTTAATTAAAGCTTATTTTTCATGTGTTATTTATATGTGTAACATTTGTGTACACATTACCATTTCTTTCATTTCTTATGTTTTATGCAAGTATCTCATTCTTTTTATAAAGAAAAGATTTTAATACATTGAACGTCAATTCGATAGGAGATTGGTGTGATTCATGCAAAGTACAGTCGTTTTAATGTTGCCAGGGTATTGAGGGCATTGCATTTTAATTTTCGCTTTGATAGCTTTCACTGTTGATCGTTTGGTTACGATAGTGTCACAAAGCAACTTGGCAATCTACGCGAAATACTCTTATGACAAAGTGAACGGTTGCATTAATAGGCCTGTTCGTTTTAGCTGAACTGACTGAACTAGTTCAGAGGTTATCCTTTTCCCTCCGTATCGGAAGGAGAAAGATAACCTCTGAACTAGTTCAGTCAGTTTAGCTAAAACGAACAGACCTAATGACTGTGAGATGAGAATGACGCCGCTATCACAAGTAGCAGAATCAATGACACAAGGGATCGGAGATTTACGAAAGGAGACTTTTACCATTTAATGTGCACGGAGTATAGTAACATATATATTGATAAGAATCTAAAATGCGTATTAACAAAAATAATGGAACAACGTTATTTATATTAGAAGCGTTAATAACTAATAGTGATAGTGTCAGAATCTTTTTGATTAATCGACAATTACTACGAGCAATTTTGTGAAATCTTCAATGAAATTATTAAAATCATATCAAAACAATTTCGAATAATGATTAAGTACAATTATGTTGTCATACAAATTACGCTATCAAATAATTACCATTTTATCATGCGTTATTAATATTCCTTTCACGTGTGAAATAATAATAATTATACAAATTTATTATAATATTTGTAATTTGATGGGTACTTTTTCGTAATAACACTTGATCTTTCCATCTAGTACGACTTTCAGTTTCATCAACTTCGAGTTTCTAAGTCAAGTCAGTTTCTAGTCCCGCAATTAGTCAAGCACAATTATTCAAGCATGACAGGTCTTGATTATTTAGAATCTAAAAGCAAATGTTCGCAGGGGAATATGCAGATCCTTTCAGTATCGGAAGCTAGTTTTATCGTCGATTACGTTTTACACTCTCGCGCGTTTCTTTGTTCCGTTAATGCTACCGTTTTACGGATCTACGTGCAGTTATATCAGTTCCGCTTGCAACCGAGGCAAAACGGAAAATTCCTCCGATATCATTCACTGTTGCGGTACGATTCCTTGCACAATAGTAAAATATTAGCATACACGTATATACATTAATTTATTTTAATATAAAGACTGTTCCTATTCAATTTCCTGACGTGATTATCGGCGCTTTAAAATCAAGCAAGCGTTCTCCGGCGCAATTAGGAAATCATTAAGAACGCATTATTAGGGACACTTCAATGCGTCGCCATGAAGCCTCGATAAGAAGTAATGGTCTTGATAACGGCGATTTATTAGGTAAATGTCCCTATTTGTGACTATGTAAGATTTTCGAATGAATTAATAAGAAAGGAAGGTATTCTAGAGTGATTTAAAAAAAAAAACAATTATACCAAACTCAAGATTAATTATTTTTGCATCGAAAAATTTGTTTTATTCAAGTTTTAAATATAATTTAATAAATATTAAAAAAGAAATTGTAGATTATATATATG
>VBVR01002054.1:0-25328 GCA_011638315.1 Tetramorium parvispinum
GAGAGAGAGAGGGAAAGAGAGAGAAGACAGTGCTCCATTCAAATCCATCCGGAAATTATTGCCGGCTAACCAAGGACGTCAGGCAGGTCTTCTCCGCGCCCGCGCATGCACATGTACGACAGTGCACACATACTTAACGCGACTTTACACACACGCATGCACGATCTCTTATGTACCGCCGAAAGATCCCTTCTTTTCGCTTTGCCCTTTCGCCTCCGTTTTCCGCCGTTGCCGTACGCGGCGAAGCGCGCAAAATCCCCGTCGTTCGCAGGGAGCATTCTCGTCCGGTTGCCGTGAATGCGTGCCCACGTCGCGGAAAGGGCTGCGGTGTACGCCGCTGGCCTGTCGCTCGCGCTCGGCATCGCGTACGATGTCGCGGAGCACCCGCGAATGGCCGCCCCCGCGCGCACACGCGCGCTCCCGGAACACACATGGACACCCGGCACCTCTCTCCGTCTGTCTCACTGCGCGCTGCCCGTCGAAACACCAACGCACACATGGACGCCGAGACGTCGCACATACAGCCGCGCGCTCCGCGCGTCTCGATGGGTATTCGCGTGCGGCCTATTCGCGATACACAATACACGTCGGCCGCGGCCGCGGCAGCGGCCTCTCCTCTTGCTCTCGTTCGCGCCGCGGCTCGTCATCATTCGTAGTCGCACTCACATTCGGTTCTCTCCACTCGCCGTTACTCGTCGCATCGCTCTTTTCTCATTCCGTCCCACTTTGCACTTTCTCCCGATTGTTCGTTTTCGGCGCGCACCCCGACTACTGCCTGGCTACAGGAAGTGAAGCAACGAGAGAGAATACGTCTCGAGAGGAACTCCTCGGCAAGAAGACACCGATCGAGATCTGGTACCGTACTGACGCTGGACGATGACGCCGAACACGACAGCGGCTCACGGAGCACACAAACGCGTCGAGATACATGGACGAGATACGGGTGCTTGGAATATGGGAAAAACGCTAGGTCTTACAAAATACTCACCTCCTTGTGCCGGTGACCAAGTCCAAGTGCAAGACGCTGACGAAAATCGTTGTTCGAGAAAACGTTATGCTGGTTCGGTTGCAGGTTGTTTCCTCGACGGCAGTCGGGTGGCGAGTGGGTGGGTAGGCGGGGTGGCAGGCGGACAGAAGTGGGTGGCTCAGGCGGGTTGGGAGCAGTGGTGTGTGGGTGGTGGCGTGAGGGAACCCAATACCACCCTCCTCGCCCATTCAATCCTCCAGTATTAGGGGGAGCAGTCGAGCCTGTTTCCACTCCCCTCCCTCCCACCATACACCCAACAGCCCACCACACACCAACAGCTGGCGACGGTAGACCCGTTTACGCGTGTATGTGTAGACTCTGTCTTACACACACACATACACCTACACAAAAAGACATACCCGCCCTCGAACCCTGCACGTCTGTCTCTCTACACGTGTTCACGACGCAGCCGAGCACTCCAGGGGCGAATTAGGTAGTGAGAAAGAAGAAGAGAATTGTGCGAGAGAAGGAGGGAAATGAAACCGAGAAGAGGAGACCTTCCGAATCCTTTTTCGGAGAATTTCTAAAAAGGTCTAAAACTCAACAAGAATGCTCGCTCGAAGGTCCCTCTCAGCATGTCGCTACCTTAATTTATTTTAGACATTCTTCACAATGTTCCGGAAAGAGAAAGTTTAAGACTCGCAAAAGCTTGCTAGGACTAGCAGGAAAATTCCTTCCTCATAAAAGAAAAAAGAACCGTTATAATAGAGACTTTTTGATTAAGCTTATACAAAAATGTCCACCCTTCGAATTTCACGAAAATGACTGATGATACAGTTTTAATAACTAAAAAAAAACTACATTTGACAGTCCTTTATCTCCTTCATACAATAAAAAGAATACAAATAAACGGAAAGAATACAAATAAAAATTTTTGTGAAACTTGCGTCAAAATTTTTGTAATATTTCTAATAATAATCTATTTAACGAATAATACTAACGTATCGTATGAAAATAAAATTTTTAATATTATCAATAGTTTTATATCTAAAAGACACCGCTGGCATATACGTAGTCGCAGAGCCAGCACATCCAAGGCAAGAGAGCACTACTGATATCAGAAGGCCGCTTCAGCCGATAAGCAAGCAGTCGACCAAACCGACTGTTTCCAGAACCAGTTTGGGTTCTGGGTCGGCATTCTTGGTGGGTTCCCTACCGAGAGTACGAGAGGTGTTGTACCAACGGCATCCGTCGCTCCGGCAATCTTCATTTACATTCCGCCCGGCGTTACCATGTGTAACGTTCCATGACGCGGGTCTGAAATTAACTTCCAACGTCCCGTCACTTCGTTATCATGCAGCCGGAGGCCGCCCTGCACACGGACGAGCGCGGATCATTCAACGGGAGCAGCCGGAGATGCATCTGCATCCGCGCGTCCAAGTCGCAATTTAGGAACGACGAGTGCATCGGGCCGCTCTGCCGACGTCGGTGTATTGATCCCTGCCCCTGTTCAGACATTCCCTTACGCTCGCGCGTCGCACGTCTCTTCCTTACGTAGATGCGAGGCGGAAAAAACTAACGGAGGGATGATGATGTCTGGTATTGGCCGTAGTCGCGTGATCGATCGGACGCCGCGCCACGGAACGGAAGGAGGAGATGGTACTTTAGCGCGAGAGAAATTTCCGCTCTCGCACCACAAATGCGGAACTACTTAACTTAAAAGCCGCTAAAACGGCGATGTGCCAAGGACGGCGCGTCGGTTGGGGAAGGGTGGAGGAGAAAATGAGATTTGCCACGAAAACGTAATATCCCTAAAATATATATGACGAGGAATTTCCATAAAAATCCAAGCATAGGTCTCCGACGACCACGATGAAGCTCGTGTCTATTTATTTTTGCGTACAAGCACCTCCTTTCAGAATATGATGATATTTATAATTATGAAAGAGCCTTATATCCATATTTTGCAAAAATATCCTCGCATCATCGTTGCCACAAATGCGTTTTGCTTTCGCTTTCTTCTAGTTCTCTTATATCACTTTTATTATTAGCTGTTTATTAATCTATTATTAACTGTGCTTTATATAAGATTCAAAGTTCATCGAGAGAACGATAGTTTCAACCTACCAAGAATTGATCATTTTAATTTTCACCATTTTCGATCAATTTTCATTGAGATTATCGCTCAATAAATGAAACAAGATAAAAATTACAAATCATTTTTAAAAATAAAATTGCATTTCGTAATAATATATTATATTGCATTAAAAGAATTTTTTATGTTAATAATAGTTTAAAATTATGAAGATTTGATATTAAATCTAGAAAATATTTAGTGGAAAAATTTGAAAAAAACACTCAACGAGAGAGAGAGAGAGAGATTAAAAAAATTGTGATAATATTTTGAAAATATCTTTGAATTTTTTTATCTTAAACAGTGTAATGCATTAGTAATAACATAAATCCAATCACTATTTATAATCATTAAAATAAATTAATATATTAATTCCTTCGTTCCTTCAAGTTGTTCATCATTTTATATCTCACTAAAATATTCAACTATTCTCTCAGGCTTACAGTAATCTGTTTGTCGTACAGTTTTGCTCAGTTTTATGTTATATAAATAGATTTTCTTAACATTTTCAAAATCAAATTTTATTTTGATCTCTTAAAGCTACTGGCTTACTACTAAGCGAATATTCTGTTAAGGCTTTTATTTGACTCTATGCTTGAAATGCTAAAAGCATGGCAATTAATTTATCTCTGCATTGATAATTGCATCGTTACTATTAGTGAAATTATTATTAAGAAATCATTCCATCATAATATTTTTCGTACGCTACCATAATGTTTCCAATTAGCCTCACTACTCATGCTTTCGCCTTATTTTGCTCTTTATTCTTTATTCTTCTCTGGTTATATGTATACGGATTTTCGTTGTCACAATCATTTGTATGATTGCTCGTCGTGGTGAACCACAGTCATAACGATGCCTCTATGATCGGCGGGTCATTCGTACGCAAGGATCACTAGTACGAGCACTAGTAATCGCGGTGCTCGTACATCGGCCGATGGCTCGACTATCGTGTCGGCGTTGGCGTTCTATGATGGTAACAGCGTCGGCGTCGGCGTCGGTCTGCGGAGACGCATCCGCGCCGGGTAGCTTCGCGTCGCGGCGCTTCGCGTCGGCGTCGCTGGAATCGTCCGCGAGACTGCCAGACAGTGGTGGCTAAGGCACCGTGTAAGCGCGTGTAACCGCCATATTGGCCGAACTCCGGACGATAGCTCCTCGCGGGTCGCGGAGCTTCAAAGCTCCCGGTAGCTTTCCCGACCGTTGTCAGTCTGTCGGCCCGGGCGTAATAACGGGGAACACGTATAAAGTGGAGCGGAGGCGAGCGGTCCCCGCGCGAAAAAAGAGGCGGCGAGGAGAAGACACACGATAATACCGGATACGCCTTCGAACGCCGCATCGGACAGTGAAAAAGAGCTAGAGAGAAAGAGAGAAAGAGAGAGAGAGAGAGAAAAAAAGAGAAAGAGAGAGAGAGAGAAAGGGAGAGAAAAAGATAAGGATAAGATATAACACGCGGTCGTAGCAGTGATAAGTGTTCCGGTTATGCGCGACGTAAACCGAAAGAGAATCGCAGCGATCGATTGCGACGGTACATCCGAGTATCGATATCGATCTTCCTACTCCGAGCATATTCTCTCTCTCTCAGGCCGTATCCTTCAAAGATTTCTTTCGTTAGGATAAACTCCCGCGTCGGATTCTACGTCGCGTCCACTCTGTCATTTATCAGCAGAGGTTGATTCGCCGACGAAGTTCTACAAAAAAATATCAATGTGCTCCGAAAAAACCGATATACAATGCACCTCGATCGAAATGGCACAAGGGAGGACCGACAACTTCCAATATAGTTATCATCAATAAATCTGAATCTCTTCCTGAAACTAATCTTCCAAAAAAGCTTTCCTGTACAATTGATTTCGCGTAAGCAAAGATCAACGCTCGACCGGAAGTCTTCCGACAGGATATCAAGTCAATCGGCGAGAAGCTAACTCGAAGATAGTCTTCAGCAGTCTACCTTGCCGGCGTGACAGCGTGCGGGTTCGTCTCTCCCTCTGGTCTCGACTGCTGCCAATCAATAACCAAGGCACTCACGCGCCACACTCTCCTTCCCTTTCTCTCTCTCTCTCTCTCGCTCTCTCTCTCTCTCTCTCTCTCGCTCTCTCTCTCTCTCTCTCTCTCTCTCTCTCTCTCTCTCTCTCTCTCTCTCTCTCTCTCTCTCTTTGCCTCATCTGTCTTCCCAATATCTCACGCTCTTACTTTCAACGCTCCTCTTCTTCTGTCCAACTAAACACGCTAACATTCATCGACTTTCCTCCTCTTCCTATCTTTCTCTTTCTCTCTCACTTGTCCATCTCTCTCTCTCTCTCCCTTGCACCTTCTTCCGCGCTCGCGCGTGCGAGATATGCGGGATGTGCGCCTGTCAGCGCGATCAACAGCATCAAGAACATAAGCAGACGGAATATCAGCAACGATCTGAGCCAGCAGCAGCGGAGACATTTAAGCTTAATCGTGCCAGCGCCTCGCGCAACATCTTCTAATAGGCGCGAGTATCTATTTATAATTTCGTCAAACGCAACGGGGAACGAAAACTGCGGCATCGCGCACGGCCACCTAGGTCAACTACAAAGAGAAGAGCTGTCGACGTGAGGTCGGCGCTGGCTCGGGAGCGTGGCACGGCGCGACGCAGCCGCACCTTTAAACCGTGTAATTGAAGAATGTGATGAGTCGATCGCGTGCGACGTTTTCACCGTCATCAGCTCGTCGTCGTTGTCGTCACCCTAAAGTTCAAGGATTCGGTCGCAGTTGGTTGACCGGACGAGCGAATTTTCCGAGTCCGGAGATACCGGGGACCGCGATGAATTCGTTGAATCGCATCACGCTCATCCTTGACAGCAAACGCCATCAGTAGCAAAGGATCTCCACTTCCTGTTCCTTTCTGTGGCGGGTCTCGCATCCGCGCACTCTCACCCCTCTCTCTCTCTCTCTCTCTCTTTCTCTCTTTCTCTCTCCTTTTCTCTCCTACCTCTCCGACCGACCAGTCGATCCGCGCGCGCGGCTGTCCCGTTAAGAGAGAAGGGTGGAGGGCGCCGCGGGAGGGTGACGGTGGTGGAATGGTATCGTGGCACTGGTGGAATTAACGAAGAGGATCATCAAGGGAAAAACGACGGACAATCGGCAGCAGCAGGAAGCGGAAGACGGTGGGAAATGGATAAAATATCATGCGCGATATCAACAACGTAACCCTCCGCTTGTTGGGGTCTGCCGTTGTTCAGTGTCGTCGCGCGACGTCGCCATCATCGTCGGCGTAGTAGCGCCTCGCCCGATCGCGAGGCGAGGAACCTGCTTGGCGGTTGGTTGCTTGGTGGTGCGCGTACCTATGTGTCCGTCCGCGAGTCCGTGAAGGGTTCGTGCGCTGGGCTGTTACGTGGTTTCGGCTGAGGGGCACTGGTGCGCGCTGGGAGCATGCGGGCTTCGGGCGAGGCCCGGCGAGGCGGCTCCGCGGGAGGACCGGGCTAAAGGAACGACTGCATATCGGAAGGGACACTCGCGAACGCGGGCACGGTGCGTCCGCGGCCGTGCCCGCACCCGCACCCTCGCATTTCGGCGCCGCGCCGGTCACGCGCCGATTAGATTGATCCTGAAGACGCGGAAAGCGAGCTGGGCTCGCTTTCGGACGCATGGAACATGATAGAGGTAAGAAACGTGAACGCACTTGCGTTTGTTACGTCTGTCCTGTCTTAAAAAAAGGTTTAAAGACTCAGCACGGAATAGTAATAGAGTCGCGCTGGATCTTCCTCGAAGGATATTTAACTGTGGCGGTCAATTCGATTTGCGACATGATAGGAACACAATGATACTTCTTATACAAATGTGCGGCGCGAACATTGCAATGCATTCCATGAAACGGAAAGGATAAAAAGCTGTAACAATATAAAAAAATCGTATGTTCCTAATGTAATTAGCAATCTAATTTTTGGAGTTTATGAAGCCTTTTCTAATTTAGTAACATGCAAAATAAACAATGTGGCTGGATTGGATATTGAAAACCGATTGCATTCAACCGTGCTTAAATTATCTCAGTATAGAATTGGATTATATTGCAAATTAATTCTGAAATAGCATAGTGTAATAACATGAACAAGGACTCTATTATCGCTAGTTAGAATCTCGCTTGAAATATGTACGGCTTGTCATTCGTTCAATGTTCACGTAGAGACATAACAAATTCATTTATATGGATATGCACATACGCTTACTCCGAACGAAATAAATTTCGGAATTATCGGGCGAAGCTTGCGAGAAGGGAAACGGGGGTTGCAGCTTGCACGTGCTTCGCGATTGCGTGCTGCATGAAGTCAACACACCATTGGGCCATTGACATGTTGTCACGCAGCTATGCGTAAACACGATCGCCATTTCAGAATCGTTTTAAACGCAGTGATAGTATTTGCATCTGAAGACATGAGAAGAAAATAACATTCCAAATTGTACCAAGTAGTAATAAGATAGGTGAGGAGGGCTATTTCAATCCCTAATGTTACATCTAGATCTGTAAAGACTCTCTGTGACTTCCTACTGAAAATTATATGTAGGATAAAGAACGGGATTTGAATCCGGGAGCCTTCTGTTACTAATCACTCGCGTTAGCACGGATCCACGCGTCATCCCAAATTTTACTAACAAATATCAGTCATTTCTTATGTCAAATTATACATTTTTGTACAAATGTTAACGACTATGAACCGATAATAATTAATTAATAAACGTAAATAATTTACTTATTATTCTTATTTTTGCTATAATTCATTGTCAAGTTTATCAAATTTAATTTCTCTCAGCATTATAAAATTAATATGGATTTACATTATAAATGGATTAATTAACAATACTGTTTTTAGTAATTACTTTTATTATATTCTTATTAAAACCATAATCTCACAACGTTTGCAAATATATGGCTCAATGATAAGCCCTTTATTATTATATATTTAATCTTGGAACTAATTTAACTGCAAAATATTCGCAGCTCATAATTAATCATCTAGCATGAAATGTTTCCTAAACTTCGAGCTATTCTCCGTAAACAATGACTTGTTTTCATAATGTCTGCCAAAACAAATCGTATTGTGGGATTATTGAAATTTACATCGTTATATATTGTCTCGTAACTGAAGTCACGTTTTCGAAAAGATGAAAACTGAGATACAGATTGGAATTCGTCTAATGTATAAACCGCGTGGTATATTTTTGCGCGAGCCAGCCACTTGAAACGCGGTTTTTGCGCGTGATCTCGTCGATTTCCGGCTTCTATTTCCTGACTGTTCTAAATCATTCGCGTAAATCTGTATTCGATTTAAATCGCACTACAAGCAATTAAATAACAGTCCTCTTTCCAAATTCTCTATGATCCCGATTGTCTAATTTTGATTTTCTTTCCCAGTGAATCTTCGTATCTGTTTTTCTCTCTTTCTTTTTCTCGTCTCTTTTTTTTCTTCTCATCTTCACGCGGCTTATTCGTATACACCACCACGTTTACTCGCGAATACACGTGTATACTTTACGCCAGTGCCTGCTGTTTATCAACCTCTACCCACATCCCCTATAAGCGACTGTCCGATGTAGTCGTTATCGCGCGAGGCCGCACGGAGAACGGGTCATCGATATACAACACGGGTGTAAAAATAAAGGGCCGCACGCGGCTACGTGCATGTGCAGGCGTACACCCAAACTTCATTCCGCGAATTTCTTTTGTGTTACGAAAGAAAATGGGCAAGTCGCGCTTGAATATTTTCGCGAGGTTTGGATGCTGAAATAAATTTATGTGCTCAGAATTTCGTTCATTATTTATTCAGATACTTCTCTTTTTTTTTAACGAACTAGAAAGAGATGGAGAGAGAAAACTCAAAACTATTATATATCACTGCTATTAAATTTCAAGACTTTACTGCGATATTACTGTTACAGTAAAACATCGGTAAAAACTCTCGTTGATATTTGTTATCGCTATACGTCTTTTGCATAATTTAAAAAAAGGAGAAAATACATTGTGAAAACAAATTAGATTATCGATTTGCTTTAAGACATAGAACGGTACGAGTAGAACTGCAATTGAGAAATATTAAAACTTATTAAAACCCGATCGGAAATGTACTGATTTCGAATTGAGATCGCGTTCTTAAATATGGCATTAAGGGTTTAATCCTCTCCTTAGACTTTCTCCGGGAATCCAATATCGGTCAGCTCAGCCGTCTGGCGATCATGAATTTTAAATACCGGAGACCTCGAACGGAACAGCGAACGGAAGAATAATAAATCTCCAGCTACATCTCTCACTTCGATATCGCCATCGCCGGGCCGCGCTGAAAATACAAGCCAATCGATACGTGCAGCTGAGCGTACGACAATCATATCCGAACTAATTGGTTGCTTTTTGAAGGCTTATGTGTCAATTATCGTACAACCAGCTTATTTATTAAAGCTTAACTTTATCATGTTGCCACACGAGTAGATTGACCTATTCCCTTCTTAGGATTTATTTATTTATGAGCCATTTAAATGAGAATTCGATGATCACAGTTCTTCTAAATACTTAATTGAAATTTGCTTTCAATGTGTAACAATTCTGTTTCCCTCCAAAAACTTTTCCAACTTATGTCCGCGATTTTTATAATCACCTTTGACCTGCAATAAAAATGTTTGTTACATTTCAATGATACATTAAACATTGATATTTAAAAAATATTACTTTAACTATTACTTTCGCATACGCAATTAGATTATTATAATTGTAAAATATAATTTAATTTTATACTAATATGTGTCGTAAATAAGATACACACAATATTAGACTTTCTCCGGGAGCATTAAAGAACTTCATATTATTAGTCTATATTATTAGTCTATATCGGATGTTTTTAAAAAGATTCAATGTCAGCCACCTTGCGTAAACAAAACACAAAGCCGACAAGTGGTCTATTGTATTCCGGAAGCCACTGATTTAGTAGAACTATTCTTAGCATCGGGATAAGCTCGTTCGCACGTGGTGTGTGGATTCAGAGGGCGGATGTCGCTTCCAGATGTCGACCGGACTCGGTACAACCGCAATGGGGATCGGCGTTAGTCACGGGACAGGCGAAGGTGTAGCTGGTGGTTGCCGCCTCCGTGCACAGAACCAAGGCCAGGCCTCGGGGTCCACGATGCAGCATAGTAATCCGCAACAATCGTCTCAGCAGCAGCAGCAGTCGCAGCAGCAGCAGCAGCAGCAACAGGCGCCCGCGTCGCAGCAACAGTCGCAACAACAGCAACGCCAGGCGGCCGGATTCATGGGCCGATCGAAGAGGGACAACTGTTGTTGGTGGTGTTGTTGCTGCCGTTGCTCGTGGTATTATCGATCCTGTCTGATTACATCGTACATCGATGCGACTGATTTAAAGGAAACTGTTGATACGAAAGTCGAGCAATGTCGTCCTGTTTAATCATTTTCTTATAATAATCTAACATTTTTAGAAAATTGCTTATCTACGAAACAGAAAGTCTTCATCATTTTTTTTTTAGAAAAACAAACGCGAGTAAAAATTCTTGCCATTTCTTGGTTTTTTTATTTCGAAATGATTTTTTTTCCCAGAAATTTACATTAATGTTTTACATTAATTCAACACTTGAAGCAGATAGCGCATCCATGTACGAAACATTTGATTAAATTATGAAGAATGATACTTGAGTCATGCGACAATGGACAATCGTTGAGGAACACAAAGAATAGATCTTCGAATCGCATAAAATGATTTCAATCTCTCGCTCTGTAATTATATACTCACGATGACGAGTATACTGAAGCGTAAAGAGTTTTCATTGTAATCACTAGCGTAAGGTAGATGAAAACGAGTAACGCGCTATTATCGTTATCGCGCGGCTATTTTCGTGCTTACTTCATCTACTGAACCTCTCGCCATTGAAACGATATCGGTCCATTGTCTTTAAACTCTCGCGTGTGATCCATTTATTGCCGTGCAGACGTACCTACCTATTGCCTTTCTGTGTTTCATGCCGCAAGTAGGAATAAATGGTAAGCAGGCCACGGACTGTGTGCGTTAATGCTACTTGTTTGTTATGTCGATGATGATGCTATCGTAATGCACGTATTATGGCCCACAGAAACGGGGTTATACACATACCACGCGTCCTTCCTACGCGAGCCATCTTTGCAGATCATACGCGAGTTAGCCTACTCATTCTGGGCTGGCATCGACGCGAAAGAGTTTATCTGAGGTGCAACGGCATTTCCTCAATTGCTACCACGGAAATACACGACTGTACTCTTGGCTATTTCATTACACTAATGCACAGGGATCTTTTGAATAATACGTACTTTGAAATTTCTTCGATTTGGCACTATAAAATTTTCTACTTACTTCACGTTGCGCAACGTTATATTTTTCGTTAACCCTTAAGAGCAAATACATTCTCGATAACAGTCCAAAGTTTCATTCGAAAGCAATAACATGTTTGAAATCATAATAGTTGTCTATTTTATTAGTTATTATATTACAGTTATTATAATTAAGAAATATTTTTTTAAAAGAAATCACTGTCGTTGAAGTAAAAATAAATAATAATGAAAAAATGAATAAGCCTGCTAACGCGCGATAATTTTACAGTTGTAAAATTGATCAGATAAGAAGATGGACTATTTTACAACAAATGCTTTAACACATAAGAACTATCATAACAGTACTAAATATTATTCTGTTATTCGATTAAGAAGGAAAACTTTTAGAAAGCAATGTAGGTCTGATTGATTCAAATGGCAACTGGTACAGAAACGGTCATTTATCAACTGACCAAGTCGCGTAAACCGTTCAGGATCGCCGTTTATTTCCACAGTTGTGGTTCGCAAACGCCATAGTACAGTCGCGTTATCAAATACAAAGAATCGGCCTTCCAATGACCCGATTCTGTGCCTGTTATCGACACGACTAATATTTTCTCTCGCGATTCGATGCTGCCCGTTCATATCTCTTTGTATCTCGCATTATCCGCCGTCTCGATTAAATTAGTTATCTTGACGATTGTTAGACGCCCATTATCATTTCTTATTGCATTTGTGTGCACACCCGCCGGATTATACTCCTACTTTAGAGCCACTCATTGTACTAGGTATCTTCATTTCCCGAGGCTACCAAGTTTGATATTCATTTTCCATACAATTTCCCTCCTGTACCCTGTTCATCCCTTCTTCTCCCCCTGCTGTCTGTTACTACTTTTGCATTCGTATTCCTCTTTTCATTCTTATGTGCCAACGAATATCATCATGTACCACCAACATATCATACCAATCGTATAATTATAATTAATATGATGATTTATGATCCTCAATCTCGACATGATAATTGTGATAAATTTCAATCTGATCAGTACTTAGAATCAATCGAATCTCCTATCATAATTATAACAGAAGGAAGTAGATTAAATTGCGCAATAAGAAAAACATACAATTATTATTTTTAATTATTCCCTTCGTCGATGTAGCAATAAGTAAAATCTAAGAATAAGTACATAGACAAGTACATTTGTATTTTTATATACATAAAAATGTATGTACATGCTTCTTTTTGAACGTGATTTAAACATGAAATAGCTAATAATTTCTTGTCAATTTCTTGTCGTGGAATCATGATATCAGTCTATTTTTTTAACAGTCTTGATTATGTTGCACGATTCTACACGTTGTTAACGACAATGAGAATCTTACACAATGATTCTAACGTACGCTGACGTCTCAGTTTGGCGGCAGTCGGCGGTAATTCGACGGGTACCGGCGGTGCGGGCGATCAGAGCAAGAAAAAGGGCAATGCCGGTGTCGGCGGTGAGCATGGCAGCGGCATCAGCGTCACCGACTTCGCGGGTGCAGGTGCGGGTAACGGTCTCGACGGACTTGACGGCCTCGACGGCGGCCTGGAGCGCTGCAGCTTGGAGGAGGTCCGAGCTTGGGGCTCGTCCTTCGACAAACTGATGAAGAGCACCGCCGGCCGCAAGCTCTTCAGAGAGTTCCTCGTGAGCGAGTACAGCGAGGAGAACATCGCCTTCTGGCTTGCCTGCGAGCAACTCAAAAGAGAGAGCAATCCTGAGACGATCGAAGAGAAGGCACGCTACATTTACGAGGATTACATATCCATACTTTCGCCAAAGGAAGTGAGTAGATTCTGCATCGGTTCTTACACGATATGCTTACTTGTAGATATAAGAAATCATAATCGTAGCTTGAGCAAAGCATTCAAGAACAGCCGGTAAATAATCGCTGATCTATTATTTACATTTACGGTTATATAAAGTGACATAATTATAAAAATAGAAATATAAGATATTTTTGTTATTATTAATATATAATTACTAGCGACAAATAAAGCTGTTTATTTCGAAATAAATTTTCATACATTCTTTGTATATTTTCATATTTCTTTTAATTTACTTTGCAATTGTGAAATCTTTCAATTAATAAATTAAATTTATTATTATTCGTTCTTTCTCGCAATCGTTAGATGGTTTTCATAAAGTTTTGCTTAAGTAAGATAACAAATAATATATCGCATTTGGATAAAATAACGACATATTATTTTAAAATAATATGAATAATAAAATCATGTATGCATACTCGTATGGATACCCTCCAGTACATGACGATATGAAATATTGTTAGAATTCTTTTATGTGACACTTGAAAATGCATGACATTAATATAAGAAATTGTTTTTATTTTCCGGAAAAAAATATGTTCTACCATTATAGTACACATTCGATCGAAGTAGAGATCGTATCAATCCCTAGAAATATATAAGCAGTTGCATTGCTAACGTAACCATCTATTTAGTTAATATAATACACAGCGTCCTGCGATCAGTATCTGCTACTTTGAATAGCCCGTGCAATGCATCAAGTACTTATAATACAAATTTCATAACATAAAATAATTCCTACGCTTCCAGAGCTGTTAGCTTTGGCGACAGAATCGATAACGTTATTGAATATATTATCTAATTACGTCATTTTATCGGATGCGAAAAGTCGAATGTACGAACGCGCAAGAATTAGAAAAAACGAGGCAGTAAAATTAAATGTAGTTTGAAGCAAAGAGATATGTACATTTACAATATAGTGTTTCATTTGAGAAAAGCTGCGAATGCGCGTGACTGATTTCTTCCATATTAACCGACTGACCTAGTGACCTAGTGACCGCTTTAACGACTTATTCACCCAAACGGGGCGAATGCACGAACCTTCTTTTGCCATTCGAACATTACGGCAAATTGTACAGTGCACGTACAATTCCGTGCATTATTGCAATCACCTAGATAATTTTACGAGATAACATAAAAAAGATCGTGCTAAAGGTACCTCGTATACATATACTATGGCCTGTAATTCTCGGAAAGTTTTTTCATCACTGTTTATAGCGCTGAATATATCGATGTTTCATCATTTTTGTGATAAAGAAAATTTGTTGTAAAATTGATCAAAGGGCTTGCATATTAACGGCCTATTTATCCTTATATTCTATATAAGCTATTAGTTTTGCCTGTTTCTAAAAAATTATATTTATATAATCAAATAAAAGAATAAAATGTTGCACTTTATACATTTTATTATACATTATTATTTTACAGAGAGAGAGACATAGTACAATATGGATAATAAGTTATCATAGAATAAAAAGATTTTAATATTTTATAGAAAAATGTGTGAATTGCGTGCAAATAAACTTGTAAATTAAGATTTAAGAACGTTTACAATGAGTTACAGTTTCGCAAAATATTTTTACATAACGTAATTGTGAATATATTGTACTATAAGAATTTTGATCAACCCGATTTTTTGTCGTTTGTGTTTGCAGGTGAGTCTGGACTCGCGGGTACGGGAAATCGTGAATCGCAACATGGTGGAGCCTACACCGCACACCTTCGACGAAGCACAACTGCAAATCTACACCCTCATGCACCGAGACTCGTATCCGCGGTTTGTCAACAGCGAGATTTATCGGAGAGTGGCCAGAATGAATAGCAGCAGCCCGCCCAGCCCGAGCACTGGGCAGGAGCATAGTGGGAAGACAAAGAGCAAACGAGGGGCGACGTAATCGTGATCGTGATGGTCCAGAGACGTCGGGAGCGCGGACCAAGATCTCTAAAATCAAGCACCTTCATCAAAGTCACGATCGGCCGAACCGTTCGGCAAGGGTTCGCAACACCCTCCTCGTCGGAGAGTCTCCGCCGAGACGAGGAATCGCCCGAGCGGACATGGCTGACGAAGCTAATCCCCCTCGCAGGAGGGAATCTCCATCCCCTCGGGTGGACGACGAGCTTTCTGGTCGCGTCAGATTGCTCGCACGGAAGCCGGGAGCTTGTTCAGTGATTCGCTCTTCCACGCGAAGGCGTAACGGGGCCATGTAATCGCACTCGCCATTGCACGCGAGCCATTACGACACCGATGATGATGATAATGATGATAACGATGATGATGATGGACTGAACGTACGAGACGAGGTCGCGATCGCGGTCGGTCGCGTAGATCACAAATCGCGACGTTCCACTTTCAGGAATTCGATGCAGAGCGCATGCACGCGGGACGGTGGATCGTAGCCGGAGAGAGGAAGGTCACGCGATCGCATGGGGATGGTGGGCACCAAACGCGAACACCATCGATCCTCCCTCGTGTCCATCGATCTTCGAGCCTTGCAATCTACTCTCGTTGTAGTTGTAAACTAAAAAGCTCGAATATAGAAGATCGACTCGAGTTCGCGAGTTTCCCCTTTCTCTTTCGCTCTTCTCGGCTTAAAAGCGAATTCGATTTGAATCACATACCTTATGTCTTTCACGAGCCATTACAGATAGTCGAAATATCCTCTACTATTTCTTAGCAAGTGTCGAAGGAAAATTGGAGAAAAAAAGAAGCATTTTGGGTTATTCCTTTTAATTGAATTCGTGCACGATAAAATGTGAACGATATGATTCTAACTCAATTTGCCACAGGCCAAGCAGACTGAAAGAGGTTGACTATTTGATTTAAGTCAGTACGTTCGACGAAACGAGATGCTCACCATGTAATATATAACTATAATTAGCTGACGCGTTTGATGTTGAAGAGATGATAATCGCCATATATTTCTAGTCATATGTATTCGACCGAAATTCCGCGAACACGCATTTTTCCGCGGACGAACACGCTTTGCAAGCTCGCGAATTGAGCTTTCGCGGAATAATGGATACTTATCCCTCTCTCAGGACGCAATTGATGCCGGATGTATTTTATCGCGATTGTGTCTCCTGTGATCTTAAGATTAACGCGCGTAGCAAGGACTCGTCGAGGATGTCGCGTGTCTTCATGAAAATAGGTTTAATCTGCTCAAGATCGAACTTACCGTTTGCTCTCTTTCTCTCCCCTCTCTCTCTCTCTCTCTCTCTCTCTATCTTTCTTCTTTTCTCTCTTTTTTTTCTTTCTTTCCTTCTCTTTCTCTTTCTCCCCCACTTCTCTTTCTCTTTATATCTCTCTCGTTTCCGTGACATATACCTTCCATAGATGGGGGAGAATCGAGTCAACATCGTCACACAGCCCGCTGTAACTTCAGGGTAACGTATCATAATGCATTTTTTATCGCGCGTACTTTTCTATAATCACCAGTAGTCCGCGAGTTTTTCTCCTCGGGAAGAACGAGATCGCGAAATCGTACGTATCTATCCAGAAAACGAGGAGAGTGTCGAGAAAGAGAAAGGGAGAGAAAGAGAGAGAAATCTCTTTTTCGAGAATCATTGCTAAGGATACCTTAATTCGCGCGTTTGTTTTCACCACACTTTTACGGGTTACCGATGGACAGGGATCTTCGCCACTTCTGCGTCATCCCCATGGCGGATATTGAGCTACTGCCAGCGAGAACACACCAAAGATCGAACGTGCGTTGAAGCCAACTAATCTGACGATCACCAAAGAGATGAATGACACTCAATCGACACACGAATCACATACGCAGACGCACACACGCGATTACGCAACACACGCACGTACGTACATAATACGTGTACAGAGACACGCACACACATACTCACGCTGACGCAAAGCGCGTACGCTCGTGTAGAATCTAGTCATCGTCACGCGGAAACGCGCGATCGTGGAAGAAAAAGGCCTAAACACGAGAAAAAAAAATAAACAATACCAAGTGTCCCTCGAACTCGCGCGAAAAGTCGAGGCTGTCGCCAATCGAAATTGAACTATCACCGTTGATGCGTTGATGAAGCAGAGCGATGAAGGAACGCGGGGAGAGAATAAAAGAGAGAGAGAGAGAGAGAGAGAAATTTAACGGAAGCGTGGCGCTCTACGAAAAACGAGCCGTGGCGTCGCGGTGCGGACGACATGTTTTAACGCTAATTCATAAGTATAAGTATGGCATAGGATTTAAAATAAAATAAAAGTAAAATAAAAGAGAGGGAGAGACGACGAGACGGCGCCATCGATGATTGTACGCGATTGCACGATCGAGGAATCAACATTCGCGCCGCGGCGCCCGCTCGCCACCAGGATTTCTTTTCGGCCGCGATGCGCTTTGACTCGAACGATTTAACTTCGCCCTCGGGTTTATCTTCTGCTTGCAGAAGTGTCACACGAAATTTCCCTGCAGTATGTTTACATCTGACAATCTTGATAATATTGCAGTACGTATATGTGCATAGCACTGTGTCTGACAATGATAAGTAATGTGAGCGCCGGAGAGAAAGAGAGGAGCCGTCTCGGAATACTGCAATGAAGAAATACGGGCGAGTGTCAGAAACACGCGACTAATGTTAAACGCAAAGATTAATAGCCGGCTTAATATAAAGTAATGCCCCGAAGAAACTCCTCCGGCATTCATACTTATGTCAGACACAAATCATGCAAAATGAATGTCAGATGTAAACTCGCTGCCACTGTTAGCATCTCGTCTCACGTCATGGGACCGATTTCTACCGCGTCTCGATCGCTAAGAGGAAACGGAGGACACTCTGCCGAGGCTGCGACCGAGGTCGCAAGCTCAGGAAAACTCATTACTTACGTACGTACTTTTGCCGCTTTTCTTTTTCCCTCGCGAAACAATATACTCTCAGGAATTTGTTGAAACACGTCGGTGGTGGAGGAACGTACACAATATTTGCCGCACTACCGAATAACGACCAAGATGAGCGATGGAATTTTCGAGCGCATCGCGGCGCGCCCGCGCGATCTCCACTTACGACATAAGATCGGTATTAAACGTCGCGACAGGTAGACATGTCAACCATTATACATAACACATAAACAAAAGACGCGCGCGTTTTCCCGAGGATCGTCGCAATCGGGGGAGGTATCAGACGATATATGAGCGCGCGTCTCTCTAGTCAAATCGAAGTCGTCGGTATCGTCGCGAGCGGATAGCACAAGTGACAACACTCGCACAGTCAGTCAGCGTTTGGCTACTGCCCTGTAGATAATATATAGATAGGTATAATGAACGAAGAGGATTAATGATTATAAATATAAAAATATAAATATATATATATAAATATAAAGAGAGAAAAAAAAATATATAAATATACAGAAAAATATGTGCTATGTTCCACATAGGTGCCGAATGCGAGCGTGCGAGAGTAACCGTGAGAGAGAATGCCAGAGGGTGACGCGTGAATCTTTTTAATCTTCGATTCTTTGTTCGACGCGAGGACAGCCCGTCCGGCGCGGCGCGACCGAAATCCGAAAGAGACCGCGGTATCTAGTAAAGATCTCAAGAGTCGATCTTAATTCTAGCATTGACGCCGTGCTCGCATGGCACCGATGCGGAAGACGAACATGATACAGTGAAGATCAGTGAGAAGAGCAGTGAGAATTGCGCGATTAGATCGGGAGAGAAGAGGATAGAGCGACAGCGATATAAATAGGCGTAAATGTCCCTTTAAGACTGTAAATGCAATATTATCTTATTATCATCCTTATTATATCGTTATAGAGTATTATTATTATGATTATTATTATTATTATTATTACTGCTATTGTGCGACTGTCCTTATTTATTATTATCAGACATTGTTTTGTTGATTTCTCTCTGCTGCAACTTTTGCAAGCAAGTCGCAAGAAGTATGTGATATAGAAATTTTGTGATATAGAAGTTAAATGTCTTCGTCAAAGACACTCGGACTCTTCGCTCTCTCCTCTTCTGTCTTTAGCAGGGCTGTTCATTTAGGACCTCAACGCGACTTCCGGAGGCCTCGCGTCGGCATCGTCGATGAAATTAAGCGGTGAGATTGCTCGAACGTCGTCTTCACTAATAAACGCACAATTTTCTCAACCTTCGATCCCCTGCTTCTTTCTTCACGAGGAAATTCCCTTAAAATCTAGTAGGGCGGAGAGGTAAGGGCATGCCAGACCCATCATCAGCACAGTTGCCATCGTGCATGAAATCTCTCCCGACCTTTGCATATGTTGACTTTCCGGCTTTTATTTTTGAGGCAATCGGTGAACTTATGCGACGCGACGTTTACAGGTAAGTGTCCTCTAATTTTATAAGTTCTTAATTAAATCCAGAGATTTATTGAAATATAGACACGAACTTACTACTGAGTTATACTAATTATTACTGAATTATACTGAATATATATATTTAGAAAGAGTATTTAGGGGAAATATTGAAAACATTTTACACCATTTACAAATTTTACTTTAATAATTTTATTTATTGTATTGATTTAACAATAACAATAATTATATTTAATATACATATAATTATATAAGATTTAGATATTATTTATATGACACATTTAAAGAAAATTTATTGCTATCTTTATAGTAGTATAAGGTACACTGCAAATGAGAATATTGGATGAAAACTTTATTATCAAGAAACACAATTTTTACTTCAAAAAAGAAGTCGAAGAACACAATTTATATGCGATAATATAATTAAAATATATTATAAAAGTTATTTTTATCAGCTTCGAAGTAGAAAGAGAGTAACATAAAATTATTAACTTCCCTAAAAAGGACCTAGAAAGCTAACTTGCATGCTGTCGATAATATAGAAATTTATGTATGATAATATGCAAATTCACATTTGCAATGTATTATAATAAAATAACATAAAGCTGTTAAAGAATCCAAAATAGTACAGTAATGAAATATAATAATTTATAAAAAAAGACAACTTATAATCATTAACTACTGTTAGTAAAACAGCATAGACATTAGCAGATTAATCTGTTGTACAATATATTTATATAGTATTGATAATATTGAAATTATTGATAGAAAAATATAATTCATATTTGCAATATGTTATAAAATAATATATAGCTAACAAAGAATTTAAAATAGTATAATTTATGCAGCTTATAAAAATTTAATTGTTACCAACTACCAGTAAAACAACATAAATATTAGGAGTAATTTCGATAAATTCAACACTTTAATATACGTGTAATAAAGAAAGTTTATCTATGTTGTGTACTTAAACATTTAGTTTTATTAAAATGTATGAAAACTCAGGAATATATATTTCATTCTCGACGTGATTAAGTAAAATTACATCCGCTAATTCTTGTATATCTATTTCTTAGAATAACGCATTTATACAGTTAAATATTTCTATAAAATATGAATTGTCTATATCTATTTTTAAAAGTCAATTAAAATTTAAATTCTTGATACAATAAAAAATTCGCGTTTTTTGACTGATATTCATTCATGACATTGTCATTAATAATTATGCATATTGTGTACATACTTTCCATATTTGTTGCATTGAATATTAAAACTTTTAGCTATTTATTTCTCATAATAATTCTTCCAGATTTTGTTTCAATATACTTTCTAAGGGTCAATCGGTGAATCGAAAGGTTTCACATGCATTATGTACTTGTCTTATGTATACCCATAGTATCTCAGCCGTAGCTGCAAACTGCCACGATCGTAATCCATAACCGCGCGAGTATCCATTCCCAAGGAACCACAGACCCCACGTGAAATCCGATGCGATACGTGCACTTCTGGACAAAGTATACCTTTGCGCTCCCTCACTTCGAGGAAGGAGAAGTCTGTCTTTGAAACGTACACCCGCTTTCTTCACCTTACAAGCGCACAATCCGGTACACGTCGGTCGTTAAAAACATTTCTTAGCAGATATCAAATATGAACATTTATCTGCGACAAGTATAAAAATTTTAATTTTATTCAATTTTGTATTAATTTACAAATCAATCAGACATTATCACGTTATTATACAATGTAAACTTGATTTCATGTAATTTTGAACGATAGAAATATTTTTCTTTACAATTAGAATATTTATATCAGTTTATCGGCTTAGTAAAGATTATATCTTACTATCTTTTAGGAACTACGAAATCTTTCTAAAAGATATCTTCCAAAAATAATTATTGAATAGTTTACAAAGAAACATTTATATTGAATTGAATGGAAAATGGACTTTTTAAAAACAGCTTTTTTTAAAAGTTTTTATTTGAGTTTCGTTAACTTTTAATTATAAAGTATTAATCTAAAGATGTTATTTAATTTTCAATTATTGATCTTGACAACTATCCGATTTAAAAAAATTACGGGAAAAAACGTATATAATACATCTTTTTTAAAAATACTTTAATTTCAATAACTCGATAATTTCTTCCAAGTAATATAAAAAATGTTGCATCAGAGGATACTTGAGATATTTGTGCATATTGATCTGTACAAGGTTAAATACATACAGTCTTTTTCGTGTGCAGTAGCATCACGCGAGTCATCGTGCGCACACACATGCATTATCGTACGACGCGCGCGGCTCCGTATGTGCTCGATATAAAAATCCGTTCGCCGGCATGAGTGGCGTCGGCTTTGAATTTTTTTGCTTCTGCCCCCTGGCTACCGGCGCGGCTGCTCTCCCGGGCGCGCTCCGATGGAAACGATCGCAATCCAGAGGCCAAGGAGAAAACCGAACCAGCTTAAACTCTTTCTCGGTCCCCGCTCGCCCCCGTTTGTCTGCGCTGTGTTTCGTCGCGCTGACATCGTTTTCGCGGCCTTCCATACCCGGTTCCTCTCCGCCTTCCTTCTCGCTTTAACCCTTCCCAGTGGTGGCCGCTCCTTAGTGAAACCGCGTATCTGGAATTTCTAGCGGCGATCCGTATGCGACTTTACGGTAAATCGCCGCAGAAGTGTGTCTGCGAGTCCGATAACGATGTTAACAATGATATTTTATATCATCGCGACGACACGCCTTATTGACTGTTAAAATTACGTTTATTTAAAATTATTCGGGCCTCGTATTTCACAAATTACATATGAAATTTCGCTGCCCTTTGCGATTACTTCAACGAAATTTTGAATCGCCTTAACGTTGGCGTGACCATTATTCTTCTTATATTGGTTCGGAGAAAGTGCGCGACTTCTGAGACAGGCTATATAAACCCTGGCCAATATTATAAAACTCATAAAATGATTCACGGCGAGCGCTCGTTCATCACGTCGTACATCGTCGAGTTACATTGCCTCGGGATGTTACTTTCCGCTTCAGTGTCACGTTGGATTACATCTTCCGTACGTCCGCATCGGGCATGTTTTCTCTCTCTCTCTTATCTTTTTCTCTTTCTCTCTTTCCCCGGTTACGTAGATGTCCACCTCGGCGGAATTTTATACGCGAGACGCGTTCGATGATATTAATTATCTCCTCGTTCTCAGAGAGCATTACTGAAATTTGTTATCGTTGCCGGTAATCAAATACGCCGCACGGAATCTGTAATGAGTGGCCTCTGGCTTGTCTGTACACGAAGAGAAAATGCTGGCAGTGTCGTTCTTTTCCTTCCCCTTTATTGCCGTCTGTGACATTCGCGAAATAAGGCATTTCCAGTAATTCGTGGTTACAATATTAGGACTGGATCGACGCCGCAGGATTCTCCTTCTCTCTGGGCGAATTATACGCGGTTATAAAGAGCTTTCGTTACGGTCATTATTATGAGCTCGACCATTCGCACAGTGATCATTATTTCCATATTTATGAATTCTAACAAACTGTGTCGAATTTCACGGCATCGATATAAAAAAATGATTCAGGAAAAAGATCATAAATCTAACGCCTAAAAATAACGGATAATAAATTTCCTGTATTAAATTAAATTAATTCAGCGGAAATTTTTAATGAACTTTGTGATTTTGTTCCAGCTGGGATTGGAATCGTGTAAACTGTTTTAATTAACGGAATCTGTTTATAAATGATCATCGTTAACGAAGAAAGCGAAAACACCTCGAAAGTCGAAGGTTGAAGGACAAATATTCTTAACTATAAAGTCTGATGACAGATATAACAAGAAAGGAGAGAGAGAAGGCGAAATCTCTCGTACGATCGAGAACCTCGTTTGAGGCGTACAGTGCTCGATTCCGGGTCTCATTTGGTAGAACGGCCTTGAAGAGATCCGATATGCGATATGCCATTCGGAATCGAGGTCACTTTTCGAATTGGTCATGTAAATCGTTCAATATGCAATGCTCTGATAATTTGTTCGATAATGAGAATTATGCGTTTTCTGTACGTGCCGAGAACAATTATCACTCTTTCACTGACTAATTTTCTTTTTTGAATACATAATATATTATATAAATAATATAAGTCATAAACAACTTAGAAAACTCACTAAGCAACAATAGAAATAGGAGAATATAACTTCGTACTAGATTGAGAAAATATTTTATACATGGAACTCTCGCATAAAACCTGTTGATTATCTTTATAAGCATTGAATGAAAATTTATTGTAAGCTCAAAATAATTAAACTAAAAGAAAATAATTTAGGCTATTATTAATTGACTTAATATTCAAACTGTCAAAAAATTCCATCGTATTAATTGTTAAATGTACGACACAAGCATAATATACAATGAAAAAATTAGTTAGCTTTGTGGAAAAATAATAAAATGTAAATATCAATTTAATAATCTTTTTTAAAAATGTATGAAGCAAATTTTACGTTTGTAACATCAAAATAGCAAACCGTTCCTTCTGGATATAGAAACGAAGGAAGAAAGAGAAACAGTTGTATAAAAATCAATATAATACTGTGAATTGATTTTATGTAAGTATCTCCTAAGTAACAACGTGGTATTTCTGTCGTAGGCTGAAGAACATTTACGACTAGAAGTTAAAATAAGCCGATTAAATATTCCGTTCGTAATTAAATCCATCCACTAGCAGAGTTATCTAGCCGAACGGATGCCTATCGATCCTCGAATCGATCGAGCGATAATCATCCAGGCGTAAATTTCCTGAACCTCGTCCTCACTCCATCTCATCTCTTCTTTTTCGACACAAAGTCCGAGGACGTGACTCTGCCAAGATAGAAAGGAGGGAATGAAAAGAAAAAGAGAGCAAGATAAGGGGCAGAAGAGGGCTGTTTTTACTCTTCCTCGCGCTGGTATTCCGTCCTTCTCCGCGCTCCCATTTCTCTCTATCCCTCTTTGCTATTTTCGTTCCTCCGTTGCGAGCCGTTCTCATTGCGCTCTGTCCACGTTCCCCGTTTCTCTTCTACGCCACGAAGAACGATGTTGGACGGGTGATTCGAAACGCGTGACGCGCCTTTCGATGCGACTCGACACACGTGCGTACACGTGTGCGCGTGCATCTAGCCGCGATTGGAAACCGTGGAAAGAGAACAAGAAAAGGGCGTACGTGCGGAGGTCCATCCAGATAGGCATGGGTTAGAGAGGGGCAAGATTGGATGGAGATACAGGCGCATAAAGTACGCGCCTGAGATCTCAAGAAATTAAAAACCCTACTCAGTTTCCAATTCCACAAATTTTATTGAATTTATTCAACTCAAAATTCACACACAGTTGTTTGAGATAACAATATTTATTAATATATCTTTAAAAAAATTGTCTTACAATTAGTTATGAATGTATGCCATAAGATTTTAAGGAGAAGAGCATTATTAAGGGGATCCTGTAGCCGTCCGCGGAATTGAATTTTTGTAAAAAGATTTCTTCGTATTACTTTCACAAATTTGAAAATCCTTTCAGAAAATGAAACTATAGACATTACTATAACAAACTATAGACAAACTGTAGACATCAATATGTGTCTGCTCGGTAGTATTTATTTTTAAACAATTTTTTTTTTGTTTAAAAACTACCGACCAGACACATATTAATGTCTATGCTTTCATTTTCTAAAAGGATTTTCAAATCTATGAAAGTAATACGAAGAAATCCTTTTACAAAATTTTACAAAAATTCAGTTCCGCGGACGGCTACAGGATCCTCTTAAAC
>VBVR01002055.1:0-25328 GCA_011638315.1 Tetramorium parvispinum
TAGATGTATGTATGTATTATTACATATATATATCTAATAACAGAAATAATCTTTAAAAATCTTCTCTTTTTTATCTACCTTTGACTTTTCTTATTCTATTTTATTGGTTTTATGGAAAATCAGATTAATTTTTTTCAACAAATTTAATTTCAAACATTGATATATAATAATTGGTAGTAACTCATGCTGCCTTTTTCTCTCATTACGTTTATTATTCTGAATGTTATTTATATTTATTTTGCTTATTTTCATAATGAGCGAATTGTCTTCACTTGAAATTACAATTAGAGTGAGTGTGGAATAAAAAGTTAGACCAACATTGAGCTTCTCGATGTTTAATAGACTCGGATAAACATGAAGCTGATATTTGTAGAAATTTTAACGTCGTTTCCGGAACAAGAAGCGGCGGAGAAGCCAGACAAAGTTGCCCTTACCACCAACTGCGAGACGATGATTCTCATTAAAAATGTATGACGGGAACGCGATGATGATGACCGACGTCGTTGCTGCTCCGAGATGCTTAATCGATCCTAGAGATAGGTTTAGATCGTCCTGGCTACCGCGGCGAGATTTATCCGTGTGTAATCACAGGGTCGGCCGTCAAGGATTGTTATTGGCGTATTTTAATGCGCCAGTTGAACGGGGCGGTTATTATTTCTGCGGTTTTGCGGCCGTTCGAGAAAATTGGCGGTTGGGCGAGAGTTTCGCGATGGACGGGGCGGACGGCCAGGTAACCCTGAGATCCATCTGTCACAGCGAGGGCGTTCGCAATTCGTCAGTCGACGAAGGGCTCTCGCCGGATTGAAAAATCTCCTCCGCAGGTCCGGGGAATTTACATGCGGCGCTTTACGATGCGCTTTCTCTTTCTTTTTTTTCCTTCTCTAGCATAAAGATCTTGTGTCGCAAGTAATATAAATAAAAGATAGGGAGAAACGTAATTTACTGGTACTCCGGAGCACAAAAGGTTCCACGAGACGTTGACATGGCGGGAGAGAAAAATATTGTAAAGAGAAACATTTGCGCATCGTCATCGCCAGATTGTAAATAATATGACGTAAAATACTCATAATTAAACACAAGACCAGGGGACTCGACTTTGTCACTTTGTATTATTTGCCGCGGGTGATAACAAAGAGAGGGCAAAGAAGATGACGGAGAATAAAGAGATGTGAAAGAGGAGCAAGGAACAATCGGAGAGGAATAAATACATTTGACTTCGGATGTTTGTCTAGAAGTCTCATTACTATCGATGAATAGGATAAATCCATCTCGCAGTCTGCTTGCATCTGCTCGTACGTAACAAACCGTCCTTTTCAAATACATCTATCCTTGTATATCTCTTACTATATATATAATATATTTATTGTAATATAATCTACCGTATATAATATTTATCGTAATATTTATCTGTATATTATATATCAGATTCAAATAACAGCTCTGGCACGTTTTTGTCGTTCCTTTCGAGACACATACATGGTAAACGTTTGCGAAGATTTTGCTAAAAAAATTGACGGACGATACAGATCAAATTGAATTTTGGATTCTCATCAGAAATCATCATCGGACGATCGCTCGTAGTATTCGGGTTTAATTACGTGTCTCGTCGATAATGCCCATCCTCGGTAGAACCGTAACGACGCACAGGCCTCGACTCCCGGCGTGATTTATGTCCGGGAAATAGGCTGTGCCTCCGAGGCCAGACCTATTTCGGTTTCGGCAGAAAACGGCGCGGGTCCGCGCGCCTCTATTAAGGGCAGTGGCAGCGGAAAGGGGATACACGGCTGGCCCGGCTGTTGATCGACGGAGGGCAGCAGGGGAGCGGGCGTCGTAAACTGTTTATAAATCACCGTGGCGTATACTCTGTCGTAGGACTTAACGGACGCGCGCGGCAGGATGCGCGAAGCCATTCGCGGATAGCCGTATCTGGCGCGACGCACCGCCGAGATCGTATCGTTTCCGCGGAAACTCTCTTTAATGCACGGGCTGACTTGAACGCGCCTCCAATCCCTAAAGTTGGCGAAACCCCGAGGCAGCGAACTCCGAGGTTGCGAAGAGGGAGAGGGAGAGAGAGAGAGATAGAGATAGATAGATAGAGAGAGAGGGAGAGAGAGAGAAAGAGAGAGCGTAGGAGTACCGCGGCGTGCATTACAGATATTTCTTATCGGCGCGTTCCAATCTGCTTGCAATTTCGTCGCGGCACGATGCGGATCGATTCGGCGTCTCACTCGGCAAGTCGCTCGGTGAAAAAAAATTATATCGCGGCGTCCTCGGAGTGTCGGCGACCGTGCGCGCCGTAAATTTTCGTTTTCTCGTCGCGTTATGTATTATGCATCTTTTGTCCAGGCCGTTTCAAGAGCCCCGTATTTAGAGCTCTTGACAATTATCTTTCCGGTGGGTAAGAAGGCATGTAATATTCATGCCGCGGTATCGTAAGTGGACGAGCGAACGGACGGCGCACAATACCGTAGATTCCGAGATTGCGCGCTCACCGTGACACTAATACCGGAAAGGAAACGGAGAAAATCAGTCTTAATTGGGACACACTGGAAATGACGACGCTTAATTTAAGTACCGGTACCGTGCGAGGGTATCGCGCGCACCTGACTCGCCGGACTCGCGAGATTGGACTTTTCCCGAGAAAGCGATTAGCGTTGGTAGCCGCGATTCGAAGGAACAGTAATAACTATTAATAATGCCAAGAGTATGCGAATGCAATTCTTGCATTGCAAGTGCACACATCGAACGAAGTACGTGTAAATAATCACTCTTCAAAATTAATTTTATAACAGAGAGAAAAAAATATTTGTGATATGATACAAGATTATATATAATGCGTTGAAATTTTTTAGAAAAATGTATGGGTTTATATGTAATTTCGTGTTTTAAGTTCATTTGCGATAACGAATTACATTTGTGTTACGTAACGTTGTGAACGACGTTCATCGTTTATCTTAACGTACATTTCGGTCGGCGTTCATCCCAACGCTCCGACGCATCCCGCAATTTCTCACGGAATCATCCTAGGCAGAACATTAGTGTTTGTCAATTACTGGCACAGGATATCGGTACACAGGGTGTTTCCTTTATACGTTCCTACCCGACTATTGTCGATTTCTTAAGTAATTTAGCAACAGAGAGTAGAAGAGTCGCGACAAACGATGACAAATGATTCCTCTATATCTTCACTAAGAAAAAGCACACTTCAAATCCGTGTCAAACATTTTGACCGTTAACGATTGATGATACAGAAGTACAAAAACACCCTGTGAAGGAGCAGGACTACCAGCGGCGATTCGTCGACGACACGCGAGGGTACGTTTTCGCGTAGCGACACACAAGGAGAGAAAGAGAGAGAGAACAAGGAGAAAAGCAATTATAATTCCCTCTGTATCGTCGGCGTTATAATTGGAGCGCGGGCCTCGATAATGGAGGTCCAAAGAAGATTAAGAATAGGACGCCGGTCGTTGGATGGGGTGCGGGAGGCAAAGCAAGGACGCAGGAGGAGGGGGACGGGCAGGGTTCGCTGGAGCGGGAAAAAGAATGAAGAGAAAGACGAAGGGGAACGGCGGGAATGGGGAGAAGGAGAGAGAAAGAGAGAGAAAGAGAGCCCTAGGTATAGTCTCGATGACTTATGTGGCTCTGACGCTATCAGCGAAGCGTCTCTAGAGTCCGGCTTGAGCCCCGTAACGCCGGTCCTCGTAAATCATCGCGATCCACCCACGCCCGTACCGTGCTCTGCCCGCTCTCAAGCTCCAACTCGGAGATGCGATACGACAATTAACGAGGTCAAAGGGGAAACGAAACGTTTGCCTATGGAACTGCTGTACACCCGTGACCGAGAGAGCCGTATGAAGGACTTCCTCAAAAAAGACAATCGTGTAATATTCTTTTGCCATATCTCTCTACAAGCTCAACAATTACAAAGTTTTTAAACTTAGGCTGACCATTTAAGTATTTTAAAATGATGCAAACCGAGATGCAGTGCCGACTGATTACTATTATCAGAATAACTTAACACTCTTAATGTAACGATATAATTTAATGCTTTTATGATGATATCAATTAATAATTTTGTTACTATTGTTGCATTTACAGATGCAATCGATAAAATATATTTTCTCCTCCTTGGAAACTTCTTGCTTCGTAGATCTCGATTCTCCAGAGATACGGTCCTCGATCTTCCAGGAAGGACCAGGGCTCTTCTTATCTTCTTTCGCGAGTAGGTCTGTGATCCCGCTTTCGGCACCGAAGTGCCGTTTCGTTCATTGTCGTCCGTGTGCACTGTGCGCACCCGGGGTGCACCCGTGGAGATACAAATGACGATGATACCCTCGGGCCTGGGCTACCGGATCCGCGCTTTATCTGCGAGTGCGATCGTCGGCGGATACGACGAGTGTCTCTTTTCGGAAGAGGGGGAGTCCTGGCAATTCCGGGACTCCCACGCGAAAAAAAGCGGAGGCGGCGTAACGTTTTTATTAGGGCAATTCGCCGTAACCCACAAGTGGTCGCTACAACAGGTCGGTCCCCTTCGCTCGCGGCTTCTTCCTCGAACTTTTTGCTAACGGCACGCGAGTCGAGTTTTCAGTTTGAATTCCTTAATTTCGAAATTGTTCTCAAATGATTAGACTCTTTAATATTGATTAGAGAAGATTTCTTTACTGCATAAAAGGTTTAACTTTCACTATTTTATCTTTTATAAATACGATCTATCCGCTTTTCATTCACGAAATTATAATTTTATGTAATAATAATTATATAACTTATAAAAATGTCAAGTTTGTTTCAGGAACTTTGCTTTTTAATCATCAGATGCTGCATAAAAATGCTGCGAAAAATTAAGAATAAACATGCGGCAATTGTCATGTTCTGAAATCACACTTGTTAGCTGACTTAGCTTTAAGTGCAGGCTCGCAGCTCTGGGAAGCGCTGTAGCGTTGCGTACACAGCGCGACCAGCGCGAGATGTCCTCAGGATAAACAGGCAGGCTTTGTTCTATGCTTATGAATAAAACATTCGATAACGCATCTTGGAACCATACCGCACGTACGCACACATACAAGCACATGTATCGTACGTATCGCCGCGAGAATCCAGCTCGCGCTGTGACTCTTGGCCCTTTTCCAACCTCTCGTGACATTCTGCTTGTGTCTCATGCGTCTTTTTGTCGCTTTGTCTCTCTTCTTTCCCTCTCGAAATAAGGTCTCGTCGTTGTGAACATGATCGGCCTGTGAGAAAATGTTGAAGCAACGAACGAATGAATGCGTACAGCTACATAACGATATGCCGCATTTGTGATTTTATTTATTATTTTTGCGACATGCGAATAAGTACAATATCAATAAATTGATGAATTGACCGAAAAGAAAACTATAGGAACGTTAATTGACATTTTAATAGATTTTGTTATTGTATTAAATAATTTTAAATAGCTATTTTAAAAAATCATTTCTTAAAATTTTTTAAATTTAATATAAAAATATATTACACAATAATTGAGGTATAAATTAGTTAAGAAATAGCGCAAGAAAACAAATTTCTAACATAAATTTATCAAAAGAAAAGACAAAGTAATAACGCATTGTGAGTTCGGAAGTCACGTTTCACCAAACAAAGCGCGTTAAAGTAATAATTATTACACGGTGGGATGATGGCTGCAACTGCGAGATAGAATTTTGGGAACACGACTCGCGCGCTCGAGGGGGAAACGACTCCGGAGAAAATTCAAGACACAGCTAAAGTCGGTAGTTACTCGCGAGGAGCCGAGTGGAAACGGTTGTGTGTCGAGGAGGGTAGCGGGACAGGAGGGCGGCGGATAGAAACTTTCCGCGAAAGAAAACGCGCGTGTCTCAATGTCTCCCTGAAGGCGCGCCTCCGCCTTCAATTTGTGCCTTCATTCGCACAAAGCTTGCTCATAAAAGAGAAGTTAAAACTATGCCGTCGTTCTTATTACTGCCTCGAGCTAAGCCCCGCGAGTTCGCCTCGCCTTGCCTCGCCTTACCCTGACCTAGCCACCATCCCCTTAGCCATCTCGGTGTCTGCCATCCTACCGTCGCTTTCTCCTTTGGCGTAATGGAGCAAATATTTTCTTTCCGCTTACTTCCCGCGTGCGCCTGGCCTGATTAAATAATTTATAATCCGGGGTGGAATGTCATTCCGGGGTGGAAAGGCGGGGAAAGGAAGGCTCCGATTTCATTCCCGGTATCGCGAGGTTAACCTACAGTATAGCTACTGAAATTCGTAACGTTATAACGCGCGGCTGAAGCCCGTACAGGACTAATTACATCTTGCCCTGGCCGGTAATCGGAGGATTGATCGGCCGCGGCGGCGCGGCGCGGCGCGTCGACAATTCCCGCGATACACCGAATATTATTGTGGAAATTAACGATCATGCTCTCCTCCTCCTCCTCCTCTCTCTCTCTCTCTCTCTCTCTCTCTCTCTCTCTCTCTCGCTTTTGTTGATCATCATTCTGTGCTCCCGTGCTTGCTGACGGACGAGGGATAACAACGCTACGGCATTGTTTGCGTTGCGATTAATTTAGTTCACCGCGATCTGTAATTATGCGCGTGATTGCTCGTAACATCGCATCGGCCTATCGGAACATGCTGCATGTTGCGGCATGAGCCGGGATGTACAATAATCTGCGGTACATTTTTGATCGATGATGTATGTATTAGAACGATGAAACAACTGGCGATGTATATCTAGAACTCTGCATCGATGAGATCGCGTTCGTTTACATTTAGAGAAACAAGTACGAAAAAAAAATATCGAAAAATTCGCTAAGATAGACATGTCTTGAAATGTCAATTGAAATATTAAATATATTGATTTTCTATATAAGCACCGCATTGCGTTTCTTATATTATTAAAAAAAAAAGAGGTAAAAATTTTGTTCACCGTATATGTTATTACACCAACAATCGAGATTATGCCTACATAATTCTGCGCTACGATAAAGAATACGATATCACGTATAATATGATCCACGTATAATGCAATATATAGCGCAGAATGTAAAACCGCACGACATATTTTAATCCAAACTTTCCCAAAGTTCGCGTCGCACACTCTCCCGGAAAAGAGGGTCTCTTTTCCCCTTAATTTTTACTTTCATCGCCGCAAGATATCTGACATATTTCAATTGCGGTAGTTAAGAATGTGCCCTTCGAATACCCGGGTTTTCGCGGTCGCTTTGAACCACCGCGTACCCTGTCCTTCCGCGTTTCGAATTGCGCATGGAATTTTGTTTAATGTAATTTTGACCATTTTGACAATGCTCGTTGAATGGCTGCTATGCAAATGTTTCCGGCCGTCATTCCTTAAATGACAACGAAACGTAATAAAAGTGATAAAAATAAAAAAAGAAATAGACAGAGTGAGAAGTGATATCAAGATTATTTATTGCACAATTATTATATACCTATATATATTATATAAATATAAAATAATGAAAAAAAGATGACAAGATACATTACAATAAAATGAGAGAAATAAGAATTATTAAGTTTAATCGAAGTAGACAAAATTATTGTTTAATTTTAGCTCAATCTACGTGGCTTCCTTCAAAGCAACGAGGCTAATTACTGTACAGTGAAAGCTTTATAGCGAACACGAACGCGAGTTCATATCGCGGCGTAACAATGCCGATAAGTGTGATTTATTTCTGGCGCAAACCAGATCGGACGCACGTAATTTCTACGTTACTATAAAAATTAGTTGGCAAGTCTCGATGTCCGTCACAGACTGCACGCAGGCTCGCGTTATTTATCGCCCCGCTACGATGGATCTGTCATGCGTAACATATCGCGCAGGTACACGTCGTTGCGGCACTGTATCGTCATCAACAATGGCTGGTGCACAATCGATGTTGCACAAAAGAGTTTCACCGTGTTTTCACGAAACATGCACGTACCGCGCGCGTGCGCCGAGAAAAACATGGAAACTGTTTTTATTAATTCATTCTTACCTTCTTTTTATGGAAAGATCTCAATCGCGCGTGCGAATTACGATTTCTTACATAAGCAACTTTACCATTTAATTCGCATGTCGTCCCATCCATTTCTCCCATTCTACGTTTTCAGTTCATTTGTTATTGCTCAGAATCTTTCTAATTCAACGACAATCGAATATAATTAAATTAAATCAAATTAATCAACTATAATTAAAGTTCCGTTCTTTCTAATTGATATGTAATCAAACTTTAAATATATAAGACAACATATACATTCTTTAAAAATTAATTGTAGAATCCGTAGATAAAACAAAATTTGTGTTTTCTAATTCTAAAGTTAGTAAAAAAATATAAAAATATTAACTATACACATTTAGAATCTAGAAACCTACAGTTAATACGCTTATGCTTCTGATTTCGGGATCGCCGAAACTCGCTGTGGTTATTAAAATCAACAGGAAGTGCGTCGCGCCGGATGTGAGCGCGATGTACACGATACCTATAACGGATCGTTTTCATTATCTCCCTTACCCGCCACCCCTTCGCCCTAGGAGGCGGAATCGCATCGATCAAATGTAGTTCACAGTGTGACTGCGACACGTCGTACTGACAAAGAATGATCGCGCTTCATCTCGGAGAGACCATGTGTTAGTACGATTGCGCGACCGCGCGCTTGGTTCTCAGACTTTCCCCGCCAGATTGTCTCATTCCTCGAGAGATATTGGACCGTTAATCTTGATGTCCACGGATGATATTTGTAGTATGAAGTGTTACGCCACGCATCGAATCGCCTGCATGTAAAACATCATTGTAAATCGTCGCGACATCGTGTCGACTATCAAGATCGTATTACTACGGTATGAGTATGACGATCGATTTATACGGTTCGTCTCGCATAAGCGTTTACAGGACTTCAAAACTCGCGAATGTTGGAAAAATCGTGTAAAATTAATTCCATTTGCTATTTTTTTTTTATATTTACGAGAAACAAATTTCAGTAAATTCAAATTTATTCAAAAATTTCGAATTTCTTGAAAAATGTTTTCTTGTAAATATAATTATGGAATTCATTGTTGATACAATTCATAAAGTTTGTGAGAAATGGATTTGTCTTCTTTTTTAATATTACGGATATTTTTTAATACATATAACATTTAATATTTTCATAAAAATATGCAGAGAAACACCTGCATATTGTAATTTCAATAATTTTATTACGTCCATTGCAACGCGTTTTCGTCATGCTGGAAATTTTAAGAAACTCTCATAAAGAAATATCTAATCTTTTCATCTTATTACACGATGTCTTAGAATAGCGCGACATCTCCTGCGGGATAACATCTGTCTCGTATATTTGTGTGCGCAAATATCGGGAAAGGATTAATTTACCACACCGCTCCGGATCAACAGACCCGGCAATTGACTCTCTGTTTGGCCTTACGGCCGCTAATACCGCGTGTTTAGAAATCGATGAACTTTCGGAGCCGCGCTTCGCTTTCGCGCGGTCCAGAACTCCGCGGAAAACGTGCGGTTCGCGTGCGCTATGTGTGTTTGCACCTCACCCCCTGTATTTCTCTCTCTGACGAACGTGGCAGGCTTCCTCTCGTCTTGCCCCTTTCAACCCCCCGTCCCGCGGCACTGGTCTTTCTCTCTTAGCTTTATATAATTGCGGGCTTTCATATTTGATGTTGTAGCGCCGTGCGCCCGTGAACGGGGCGTAGTTAGCTGCAGCTAGTTTGCGCTGGCTTACACACACGGTACCGTTTCTAGCATTTCGAAGTAGCGCGGACTCGGAGCAGGTATGCGGGCCACCTGCAAACAACGGCCCCTTGTTTGAAGACAGGATTTGCCGCGGCGTTATTCTCGGATTTGCGGAGAGAAGCGGGATGCTCGGCGCCGCCCGTTGCACCGCGACTGAATTTTTAAACGCGAGTCTTCCGCATAAAGAGCGATGAATAAAAGCGTAAACAATCTTGTCATTTCGAAGTCGTGTTGCCGCGATCAAATTACTTGTATTAGAATATGTCACATTTCCAATTCGTGCGCTTGTTTTTCCAGCTTGTCGTGTTTCAAAGAATATGCTGTATCGTTAAGGGAGGTCACTGCGTAAATTGGTGACATAACAACGATCACCTTTCTTCGATTTAAACAAGAATCACTGGAGATATTTAGCTGGTCCCATTCAAGGAATTCGCGCGTCCTTTCCAGGAAGTATTCCCCGCGGAAGGCAACCGTAGAACAATAACCTGCATGTTTATTCTCACATACCGAGATATGCGCTGTCAAATATTTGCATCCATGAAATGAAGCTATAGAAGGGTAGAAGGACAATCTATTATCCACGGACCACTCTATTATCAATTCCATCGTCTTCCAATCGTGTCTCTATCTTGCGACTAACATGAAAAAATCCGCGTTTTTTTTCTGATCATTTAAACTTGTTTTAGACGACCGAATTAGCGTCGGATTCCAAGAAATAGAATGCTATTTATAATTTTATGCGCTGTATAATACAGAAAATACTTGAAGAATCAGAGTGTAAACATATATGGTATATATAAAAATACATAGTATATAAAATTATTATTTAATACTATAAATATAATTTGCGTTGAATTCTGACACGAATTGTAGACACGTCTAAAATATAGGCTTTAATGTTATAATCGTTGCTTATAGTTTTTATATATATATTGGTCTGATTCAGAGACGTTGACACAACAGAAGCCAGGAGTAGGAATATAGGGAGACTTTTTTTTAGATCATCTTCGACATGTTTTAAACGACGATACGAATGTACGAGCATCCTGCCATTAGATATGTATCTGCTATGCTTTACGTGTGTATAAGTGCAAGAGTACTTGTTATATTCAAATTTAGTCACTTGGCTAGTCCATGATTGCGCATCGGCGAATATTCCAATATAGCTCCGCGGAGAAATAAATATATATTGCGACTCTATATTATCATACGTACGCGCAATCCCGTTACTCCTGAGAATTCTCAGCAGCACCTGTTTTACGGCAATAACGTGCGGGAAAAATTGTTTAAAATGGCCCCATTTCTATGATTCTGCGATCAAAGAGGGGCACATGAACGACTACTACGTCGAACACATTTCAGTTACTGAATAATGCAGCAGACAATGCGCATTGACTAAGTAATATGAAAAGTGGCACAATCGAACCTGGATAGTTTGAGAGAGATATGAAAAAGAATTAATTAATTTACATTAGAGAGAGTTTCTTGTGTATGTATAATAATTTTTAATTTTTGTACTGAATGCTATATTTATGCTTATGAAATAATCATTTCATGGAGTCGACGATTGTTTTACATTTACAATTTTATATCGATTATATAAAAACTTTTATATATATGTATATGTATTTCTGTAATTACTAATTATCAGCTTACTTATTGGTATTTTATGCAAGTTGCTCAATAAATTTTCGTATAAAGAAATAGCATTTAAAAAATGTATGAGGATACACGTAACAAGAATATATCATTCGATATTTCCGTCCGATAGAAGAAATGGCAGGTAAAGGCTGGCGAATAGTCTTCATAGACGCCCTCGAGGCGTAATATGACATTTAATTAAGAAACTTGGGCGAACCCGACCGCGCGAGCGCGCACGGCGAGTGATATTTGAGGTAATTAAAAATGTATCCGTCGCGGTTCTTTGAGACAAGCCGTTTTCATTGCCACACAAAGAAGCCTCCCGGGGCTAATCTCCATTTCTCTGCCTCCCCCATCCGCACCGGGCCCTCTGCATCCACCTTCCTTCCCACTCTCCTTCGCTAGTTCGTGCAAAATCCTCTTCGTCGTCCAGATCTCTCTCTCTCTCTCTCTCTCTCTCTCTCTTTCTCTGTCTCTTCTTCTCTTTCCAGAATCCTCCTCGAAATTGCCGCGAGGGTACTCCGGCACAGAGAGCGAGGGGAAAGGATATCCCGGGTACGTCGGGGGAACGTGGAAATTCTTTTAATCGTTTGATAATCTTGTTTAAACCTGTCGCCCCGCTCGCGCGCCCAACCACCGTCCCTCCCCCCGTCCACTTCATTCCCTCCTTACGTTCCAGCCCTGCGGCCTGTTGGCTCACTTTGTTTGCACGGATTATGAACAGTCTCGAGAAAGGCGGTGAGGCCAGCGCGGAATGAGAACCGAGTACAGGAGAGGCGAAAAGGCCTTTTGCCTCTCTGTCTCTTTCTTGCGAGGCATCATCCAGAGATTCCAGCTCCTGCAAAATTAAGCAATCCCTTCCACCCTTCGCCTCCGCCTTCAGCCTCTCGAGTCCGTCGGATGCTTTCGCGAGCGCACCTGCCCCGGCGCGGCGTAACTTTATCTGGGCACACCTACGCCCGACAAAATCTAAAGCACGATTTGCGAGAATCAACAGTAGTCGTCAGTAGGACAAAGCGTAATCAGACACGGAGATAAAAGCGACGTATTCTATTCAACAGGCAAACGATTGCACCGGATAACCGAATTAATTAGATTAACTTCGCAACTTAATCTAATTTTTATTTCACTTGAGGTGACCCTTGCTTCCCCCCCCTCGCTACATTAATCTTTAATCAATTTCACGTTTAGCGGTGAAAAAGCAGCGGTCACGAATAGCGGCCGTTCAGACGCCTAAGTGAGCGCTTATCTGCAATCCCAAGGAGACGTCTCGACGAAAGGACTTGTGCGAGGAGCGGAAGTCAAGATCGACGCCGAGGAAGGACTGGTCGCTCCTTCCGAGAAATCCAACAAATGCCGCACGTTACGTGGGGGCGGAGAGAGGTGAGGGACAAACGACGCAAACTACAACAACTAGGACATGTCGTGCTCATCACGCTGATATCTATTCATCTACCACTGTGAGAGGGTAATTTTGCGTCCCTCCGGCTTGAACCTCGAGTCCTTGCGTCTGCTATTCAGGGCAGGGACATTCGCGCGTGTCGCCGATGTTCGATGGTAGATAGAGAGATGACACCGTCTTCCGTGGAAGTGGGGACGACACGCGGCGCACGCACGTATACGATCTCCGCGCTCATTTGCATATCATCGACGGACGCAGCCTCGACATGAATATTTACCGGTCGTTTATGCGGCCCCGCTCTCGCGGTTCCACCAGCGCGAGAATCGTCCGCCACGATCGCGTTACGCAGTCTTCCGTAAATCGATAACACACTCGATAAGCAATGTACGTTTATGTCATCTCTCCGCGTTGCGCCTTTATTACGACGTAAACTTGCGCAAACTTTTAACAGGTTCATTGCCGCGTCATGGTCGCGGGAGTATATTTGTAAAGCTACATACTCCCCATATATTATTACAGATATATGAACTATATGAACGGTTAAGCATAAAAAAATGTATGAACGACTTTTTCAATTTTAATTAATTTCGATTAGGCACAACCGTGATATTGCGATCCCTCTACCTCTGGCATGCATCTATTTATTATTTTTCATTTACATTCAATAAAAAATTATTATTGTTACTATTATCATGGTTGTTATTTAATATTAATTTGTTATTAATGTAGTGTATGTTATTATATGAAGATACATTATATTCATATACATTCTTGCATGTTCCCACGCTACGAACCGATACGTATCGCCACCAAATGATCGATGCAAGATTGTCGTGTCGAGTCGCCCGGCAATAATCCCGATGACGCTACGACGGATCGACGAATGGCATGCAAATGGGTCGGACGAGAAGTAAAATTACGCGGTAAGAGTGAGGAAGAAGACAAAAAGAGAGAGGGAGAAGAAATCGAGTCCCCGCATCGTGGCAACTAATTTAATAAAACCGTGACTCGTTCGTTGCACGGGTCGGTAGCCGCAGCAGGCAAATGTCGGGAAGGGAGAGGGAGGTAAAAGGATAGGCGGGAGAAGGGAAAAGGGAGGATTGGAACGCGCGAGGGGAGAATTTTTCATATGCTTACTTGCACAGAAATAATGAGCTTGTCCATAAATAAAGAATAGAAGCCGCTCGCGGCGAATGGGTAATGAAGTCTCTCGTGGATAATTGTTATCGTTGGAAAACGTTGTTGCTAGCTTCGCGTTTTCCACGACGGAGCCACGATGCCGGGAAAATAAAGCAGCATGACGCCGCTCGGCGCTGCCTCAGCGCGGCGCGCCTCCTCTTTCTCTCTTTTTCTATCTCTGCCTCTCTCCTTTTGCTTTTCCGGAATTTTGCGCGCGGCCCCAAGAAAAGAAAAATTAATATTATATATTATATATACTATATATAAATATATATATATACGTATATATTTATTTAGATACGTATATTATATAGACAGATATTTACACTCACACACACACACACATTTTTATGCTATCGTTACATAATGCACCGAAATTTCTTCAATGCACCGCTTTCTTCTTATTGTTATATGACGATTTATCATAATTTTCTTAAATTTAGATATAATTTTCTTACTTCAGTTCTTCAGTCCAGCGGAGATTGCCTTAAACCCTTCTAATCAAATTATAAAGTAATCAGTGATGATATAACGAATACACTCTGAGCTAGATTTCAAGCATTATCACTCAACTTTTCCACGTATCCCGTGATAGCTGGAAACTCAACGGTGAATGCGGCCCGTTAAGTATGCTTCCGCCACTTTGATCCAACAACTTCCGCGACAGACAAATAATTTTGTTTTCTCTCTAACACACTGCTGCCAGAGCTCGCAAATGCTCTTTGGAGCTTTACGAGAGAGCTCGTCGACTATCGACACACATATCCCAGCGTGTATATAAGGGCGTGCAAGCGCGCGCACGAGGCTTTTTAATTAAACGTAACGCGGGGGTGGTGCAGCCTGCGCGTCTCTCTCTCTCTCTCTCTCTCTCTCTTTCTCTTACTCTCGCCGCTTCAGGAGTTCAAAGTCGAGCCTCGGGAAGTCAATATCAAATACCTCCGAGCTAGACGGAGTAGCTCTGTGCGAGAGCGGTAAGCACATCGAGCACAGGCGGTAGCAGCAGAGACAACCCTCTGATACGATCTAACAACGTAGATCTCTCGACTCTGGCTGACTGCTGTCTCTCTCACCCTGTATGTACAGGGTGTCCCGGAATGAACAACCCAAGATCCTTTCCTTAATCTACCTTGGAGATGTATAAGCCATATAATATTTTCGGTTATTTTTGTTTCGAAACTTTCCGAATCGAATTTAAATTTTTATCTCCAATCTTGGCTTATTACAAAAATATTGAAATTGTTTCTTGTACAAAAATACATTGTTAATGACAATGTATTGCCATATTAAAACAGAAAATAGGTTTGACATTTATCCGATAACGGAAAAATAGTTTCAGACTTATGCAAATGAAATATCTTGATTAGGAATTGATTGGATTATTTCGATTTGAATCTTATTTAATAAATATTCATACATATGTGTCTAGATTTTTTATTTGATTTTGATAAAAAAATACGAAAATTTATTTTTCTTTAAATTACAAATTTATATTATATATTGAAGTTTTCTGTAATGAATAATTGAATGAATAAGAAAATTTCACTCAATTTAAAGATATAAAAATCTCTAAAGTAATACGTAATAAGTTATTCAGCGTAAATTCTTTCAAAAAGAATAAATTTCGATTGATTCACAGATAGGTCTGTGACACCCTGTATTATTTCCTTCTCCCTCGCTCCCATTTCTCTTCTATTCCGTTTCTGTCTGCTCGTTTCCTCCGCTTGTCCACCCACATCCGCGTTCTCTTCAGTCCGTGTTACGAGTTTCTGCACGTACGTGAAGCTCGATGCTCTGCCAGAAGTCCTGAAAAGAGAGATCCTCTCTCCGCCGTGGTGCACACATAAATCGGACCGGGGACTCTTTCGTGTCGCTATTTCAGCGACCTCGTGCCGACCCTATCAAAGAAGGGCAACGTGATAATGGTTACGGCTACGGAACACGATTCCCGCTTTCCGACACGTTCAAGAGCACGTGAGATCCAACGGGACTTTTTCTTTCTTTACTGTCCGATATCTGAAATAAAGAAAGAAACAGAGAAAAAAAAAAAGAAAAAGAAGAGAAAAAGTCTGCATAACATAGGATTAACTATTCGTGTCGCTTTCAATTGTTTTTTATTTAAAAATTCGGTTATGCCCGATAACGCTCGTTTCATAGCCGTTTATATGCAGTATAAACTCTCAGTTGTTTGATCATTAATCAATTCGGATTCTCCTCTTTCGCTGAATTTAATTTTTTTGCACAGCTAAATGTTCACTTGTCGCTTATTAATACAGAATATGATCGCACAAGAATTTTTCGACGATTATCTCATCTCATTGAACGTTTTCTCGCGGCAAAGTCTATCTACCGCGAAGCACGTGCGTGAAACGTATGCCGATTGCGCGATTGCGTTTAACGGCAACGCGGAAATTGCTTCTTCTCCTTGCCTGACGGCTACCACATCGGGCGCATTCGTGGGATCAAATGTAATCGCGGGCGCATTCTCTCGCTCTCCTTACGTCGCGCTCGATGATATATTTGGTCAGGTTCGCTTTCCTTTCTCATGCCTCTTCCTTTTTTTGACTTTCGCGCGACAAAGCAGGAGATCGCGAGACACGTTAGCTCAAAATGTAATAACATCATCACTGAATTGAAAGTCATATGGATTAATTTACGGAAAAATCTAAGGACATTCAATTACATACAAGGTTTATTTGAGTATTAATCACTATGACGTTTAACGATTAATAAATTTATTTGATATATTTAATGTTGGAGTATAAAATTGTATTCCTTTATATTTTCATTTTTGCTATGTTCTCTCTCTCTCTCTCTCTCTCTCTCTCTTTTATATCTATACTTAGTTATTTTAGTTGAATTTGATGGGATTTGTATTCATTTGTCTTCGTGACTTTTTTCTCTTTTTGCGCAACTGAGTACGCATAATGAGTTTTCCGTTCCTTCTTTTATCATTTGAAATAAACGTTTAGAGTTTTCCGCGAGATACCTTTTTGGTGCAATAGACTGCTGTATTGTATCAAGAAATAACCAACAAATTCTAGTTAAACTGAATCAACGTGTCTAATTATTAAGTTTAAGACATTTCGTCGACATGTAATACACTATTTAATAATGTTACTTAGAGTATTTATCGTCGGAAATTAACAAACGGTAAAAAATCGATAATTCTATCCATAATAACTCCGAAAAAATAGTTTGGTAGTTTCACTGTATTGTGCGTGATACAGTATAACTGGGCATTTTCCTTGTCGGCAGCAGCGAACAGCAGCAGAGACGCACGTCCGTTACTGCTACAAAATGTACGCGCTTCCTTCGTATTTTTTTCCTAATTAGACCGTGGTTCGTTAGCGGCCGCGCGCATATTTCGTTAGCGGCCCGTGATTTCGCGAGTTAGCCGGGAAAACGCCGCTCTCGGATATATCGCTGCCGGGTAACGCGCGATTATATGGTACACGCATTACTTTGACAATTAGCCGTTAATCAGGATGCCACGTCGCGGGCGGTAATTACGATTACGCCGCGACTTTGTTGCGATCTTAATGTAATCAATTACCGCGCGAGAGAGCGCGGCACTCGCGCAAAGGCGAATCGCGTTGCGAAACGCATTAATTCGCGGGACCGAGACGCATTCTCCCGCCATGCGGATTATTGGCTCGGATGGATCGTTAGCCCTCCGCACGATATTATAGTTATTTAGCAACTGTGCGCGCTAGCTGCGCCAGCACGGATTTCTAGCGATTAAATTCAGGTAAAGCTACCCGTTACATTTATAATCGGAATTTTACGTCTTACGTATGTACTAATCTGTACATTTAACGTATAAATATATTGAGAAAAAACGTTCTACGTTTATTATATTAGATATAAATAATGTATATATGTAATAAAAATAAAGTCGTTATGTATTAAAAAAATTCTGGTTAAAAATGCGAATCAGACAACTCTTGTAGGCGGGATCAAATATTTTGGTTATTATAATAGAAATTCTGATTATTATAAGTTGTAAAACATTGAGTTCTATTATAATAATCAGAATATTTGATCACGCCTACAAGATTTTCTGATTCGTCCGTTTTTATTCATAATTTTTTTCAGTGTGCACAATGTATGCTATATACATATATGTACCATTTATAAAATAAAATCGTGAAAAATAGTAAAGGATAAGATTGAAACCAGGACTTATGTAAACGTGCGGGATACCTTTCCTTCGGGAAACCGCAACGCTCGCTCACCCATCAGAGGGAAAGGTGGCGGCAGGTGAACATAATAAATCGCGTCGATCTTGCCGTCTCACGTCTTTCTGTCGTTCGTATCCTTGTAATTGGTGAGAGAACGAGAGCCCGGGCGTCTCGGTGACGATGTTTGTCGCTGCATGCGACAACCGATATGCATCACTCGGAGGAAGGACATGGCTACGACGAGGGGCAATTCAAAAACGTGCAAGGGCGAGAAGCGGGAGATAGCCGTTGACAACCACGACGAACGGGAAGCCATCGCGTGCACCGACGACTTACAGTGGGCATCTAACTCCCGTAGCTCGGAGACCTCCTCGCTCTCGAAGGGCCATCGCGAACGATGGGGCCGACACTTGGCACGACTTTCGATCGCGTCGCTAATTTGGTGCCGATCCGACTCCCAGATGCCGCGCGAAAGGTTAATGCAGCCGCGGCGCGAAAGGCCATCGCAAGGGACAGAATCTCGCCGCGGTCGTTAATAAGCAAGACGGACAATACGGCGAGATCGTGTTAGGCTCGAAACAAAGAAGATTAGATTCGGACTCTGGATTTTTACTTCAATGAAATTTACGTCTCGAGTTAATCGCTCGATGTATACTTGATCAAATTTATTAAAAAGGCTAGACAGACTTGATTGAATCTGGTAACGTGATTCAACAAGAATTTTTTTTTAACAAAGAATAATTAATAATGTTAGAAATTTTTACTTAACTATTGTTATATTATGTCTCTCCCTTTTTCTCTCTCTCATTTTGCTTTATATTTCTACACATAATAAATTGTTTATAATATTGTTCAATATTTTTTAGTAAATCCCTCAATTGTTTAAAAAGATGTGATTTGATATGTCGTAGTTAAAATGTTAAAATAGTAATTTCACTTAACTTCCCCCAGTACTTTGCTATTGAGACTCACGCGCTGAGGTACTTTCGATATCCGTTCTCCTGCAAATTCACGAATCCAGGAAGCGCGTCGCAGATGCAAACACCAATGCATCGCCGATGCCGGTGCATTGTTGCGCAAGGAGCAACGAGGACGAGAGGACGAAAGAGAATCTAATCTGATGGCGCGTTGCGGGTCCACCTAATGGGCAAGTCGTGTCGGGAACACGCACCTCCCGGCTCTCGTTGTCGCCCGACGCGAAGAAGGCTTAAAGTCGTGTTTGCCCTGTACTCGATGACGATATCACCCTGACGCAATCGCCATATGTAATGCAACGCGGATGCACGCGTGTATCTGAACCCGGCGAGGAAACGAGCGGAACGATTGCGGCGCGGAAAAATCCCGACCTGGAAAATTGCACTTCGGTCTTCTCCTTTATCACCGCCAAGCGGTTTCGCAATGATTATTGAGATATCGGTATTCTATGCATAGATGTATACAGCAAGTGATATATACTTAATACTATCGCGTATACGTGTAATAAAATGTGTATCAATAATATTTGAATTATATTAAATTAAAAGTGCTGCGAATATACGTAAGAAAAAAAATGAAAGATGTTCTAAAGTGGAAGGGTGATTACTTTACTATCCACATATTTTATGGCTGTACTTATGGTTTAAATATTGTATATCTGTTCGAAAAGTTCTACTACCGATTAACTTCTGACGGACATTCTGGGAGGTGATCGTGTTAATAAGAGCCGGAGATAGGAAGTTCGCACGGTCATATTGTTACGGGTATCGTATCTGCGCCTTACATGCAGGGGTGCACGCTCCCCGCTGGCACGACAAAAGTGGAAACGAGCCGATAGGACGATACGAGGAAGAGAAGAGGACGAGCGAGCCGAGTCTCGTGCTCTTACGACCCGATAAGAAAAGCTCCGCGAAGGTATCAAGCGACCGACGAAAGCGCGAGCGCGATAAGATTAAAATACGGCCGTGAGAGCACGGAGCGTCTTTTACCTCTACTTCTCTCGACCTCGCCACCGCGATTCATCACCGTGTCGCTGGGCGTAAATCCGAGTAATCGATCGCGACACGCGGATTTAATCTGCTCTTGCGTTCGGTGTCCTTAAATGCGGATTGTAAACTTTTAGTGTAGTATTAATACAAATCTGCTCAGTCTTTGCGACTCTCGTAAGTCTTTACATCTACAACTTTAGGAAGTTTAATTTAGGAAGTTATATATACTTATTCTATATATAATGAGAAAATTATTAAGCAAAAAAATTAGAAAAATATATTGCTTATAAAAATATATAGTTGTATTTATTTATTTATTCCTGTCTTGTAATATAAGCAATAAACAAGGCAAAGAAAATTCTTCAAGACACGCTTTGGCCAGTTTATCGCATTAAAAATGTGCCTAAGTTGCTCGCAATGAAAAAGAAATCATAATTAATAAAAAGTGTATTACACGAGCGTCAATTTTGTTACAATCTAGGAAAATCTGGTGCTTGTTATGCTCTTGTTGCTATCGTCGCAGATAGAACCCCGGTGTTCGTCTAACGTAATTCTACGAAAGTTCGTTAAATTATCGAAGGGAAGAAGCGAGGAGGAGAGGATAGGAGAGGACAGGCCGAGCGGTGGAAATTTATTCGACGACTTATAAAACGTACACGACTCGCTCGCGCTCACGGCATTAATGTATCTCTCGGTGAAATCGGTGTCCTCGGAATCACGCGACACGCATTCTCGATGCTGTCGCGACCGTTATTTTTTTTCTTTCTTTTTCTTCCCTTCGACTTCGGAGCCTCGACCGGTTCGGAGACGCGTCCCGCGAGCGATCGGACGATCGCTGGCCGACGAGCGATCTTTGACGTGATCGAGCCGAGAAAAAGTTTAATTGCGGCCGTGCTCGAGAAACCTCACCGCCGCCTGTGCGACTTTCGATAATTCCCGGTTGGCGGAATTGAGATAATCTCCGATACAGTTTAGTACGCACCTAGACGAGCGACCGTTATACGTGCATGTACTCTTCTCTCTCCCTCTCTACCTCTTTCCGTCCGCTTATTTTCCCGCGAGTAAATATGGCTATCAAACGTCATGCTTCTCTCTTTTTCGGCCGCGATATACGACGCGGATCGCGTATTTCTATTCCCGCACGTCATGTCCGACTCGTTAGTAAGGTAACTGTAGTGACAGCTCGCCGGTTATTTTGACATTATTTGGTGATAACAACGTGTTGTTACGACGAAGAATTGAATGCGCACGTCGAGAGAGAGGTGTGCTTTTCCTTGTTACGGAAAAGCCTATAAAAATAATTTGATTTACTTTATCAAAGAATTAAATAATAAAAATATATATTTGTTTAAAATGTTTCAGAAATTCTAGCTATTCAATGCCTCTGTTTTTACCTAATTATTACGTGAGAAAATTATGGAAAACAATATTTATATAAAATATTAACGAGCCAGTAGGAAAAAATTGTATCTTTTATTACCAAGCTGAGAAAAGAAAGAAATCACGCGAAGATGAAACTGTATCTGGCAAATCTCTCAAACATACATATTTCTCAATCGATATTTAATTATTTGCGAGTATCATCGTAACCATCAGAGATTCTCCTTTGCTTGGGCATATCCTTACCTTTCTCATGTGTCTTTGTAGAAGCTGATGATCTTACAAAATACGTACGTTCAGCGTGTGCATTTCTACGAGTGCGAGCTCATGAAATTAAATAAACCGAAGTCAAGTGCATTTCCTCTGTCGGCGCGTTCTCGCCCCGCCCTTTTCGCGGCAATCCTTTTCTCCTTCGCGTCACGCACCTGCTATACCGTGGACGAGAGAAACTCAGGCCTACCGTCATAATAAAATTGCGTCTCGTTGTAACGCCGTGGACGAGGACGCGATACGCCGAGCGGAGGGGAGCCAGCGGGGTAACGGCGGCGGGTAAGGCGCCGCGCAATTACAAAGCTGCATAATTGCATCGTACAGTAGCAAAGAGAAAAGAAAGGGGGAGGGGGGAAAGGAAGAATCGACCGGTGCGTACGCGCGCGCGTAACATTGCTTTATTAACAAAATGGGATAATGCCACGGTGTGTGACAAATTGGGAGCAACGCACGGCAGTAGCGGCCGGAAAAGCCATGCATATTCATAAAACGACCGTCGGTGGGACCGCCACGTTCTTTCCCTTTTTCTCTCACTCTTTCTCTATCTACCCCGTTCTTTCTCTCCTCACCTATACCATTACACTTAAACCCACGGCCACGTACGGCAACTCCGCGTTCACACGTGGCGCGGTCTCATCCCGCACGGAGGGAATGCTCAACAACCTAGGAAAGCTGATACCACCGTCGCATCGTTTTTTTCGTCGCTAATCGTCGAGAGACAATGCCGCGGAATAATACGTATGGTGCATATCGTTGACTGACTTCTTCGACAATAAAACAGGAAATAATAACTCTCACGAATAACGATTGTAACTTTTCATTATCGTGGTTTCTTCGGGAAATCTTAACGTGAGATTATGACATTATTCTTATTTATTAGGAAAAAAAAAAAACGATGAAAAGGACAATCCGGTCAATATTATGTTATTATGACCATATATCGAAAAGATGTGCATTTCGTACATATGCGGAACTCTGGAAACGACAGCGGTTTCGCTTGACCACTTTTTCTGTTCGTTTTTCGTTACGAACGTGAGCGACGGTTCATTCTCGGTCGAACCACCTGCACTTTCCAAAATAATGCCGGGTTTTTTTTTCTAGAATCGCATCGATTGCGTGCGAATTTTTCGGCACGATGGGTGAATCCACCTGTAACTCCGGTCCCGGCGTATTGGGTGGCCCAGATCGCGAGCGTGCCGTATTTTTACGCAAGCGGCATACCCTCATGCGATCAAAGCTTTAATTAATCAACCCATTAACCACGATTTGATTTCTGATCAAAAGAGCCGCGATCGTTGATCGATATCTTTATTACTCCGCATACGTGTTTGCGTGTTTAAAATGCGGCTCTTTTAACTTTTCTAATTAATTTCAGCAGTTTACGCATGTGTCTCACAATATCTCGTCTCGGCATCGCTGTTTGCACTTTCTAATGAAGATCTTTATGTCGCATAACAAATTACGATGACTTGAGCAAACATCAATATTTTATTATGTTCAGAAATAATTTCTTCCGGGTAAGATAAAAAGTGTATAAAAATAAGAATATTACCGTAAAAAATGGTAGAATATATCTTGTACAAAAACAAATGTGTTCATTTTTTTCTATAATAACAAAATGATTAAGTATGTCTTGAATTGAATTAAAATGTTTTCTTCTTCATTTTTACTAATTTTTATTACATTTTTTAATCTTCTCTCTTTGATATCTTCCACATGTTTAAAAAAATATTTCTTGCAGAAATAATTTTTCAAATTCAAATAACGCGATTAAAATATGAATATTTAAATTGCCGAATCAAAGTTCGGTCTTAAAGTTTAACAGCATCGGCCAGAGCCAAAGGTGGTGCATTGTATCTTCCGATAGCTTTGACTCCATGCCATAACGCAGTAACCGCGTGCTGCAGATGAACATCCGAGATTGCAGGACGGGGACTTTACGCCAACGAATGCACTTATACATAGTCGCGGTAAGAAACGATCGAGGCTCGCGAGATAGCGGGCGACAACGCGAAGGAAGACGACGACGATCGGCAATCGGGAGATCCTTTGTCCTCTTCGCCTTGCGCTCGCGCGGTTTCCCTTTTTCTTTACGACCCCGCGACTTCGCGTCGCGTTTAGAAAGGTCGGCCGTTTCTAAGCGCTTAGTCGCGCGATGCTTACGGACTTGTGTATCGGGCTGCGCGTGTAATTAAAAGAATGCGACGTGCCACGCGAGCGCGAATGTCCGCGAGTTTACGACGTGCCGCGCAGCAGCGATAGGTTCAACGTAGAAATGCCGCGGCGACGATGCCACGATCGCGCGGCCACTTCGCCCACGGCTCTCCCCGTTCGTTCATCGTCTCACTCGCCACATCGGCTCGAAGATTCGCCGGGGGGCGCGTGTCATGCATGAACGCATAATTGTATAATTAAGAGGCGTGGTGAAAACGCCAGTTCATGCGAATAAATGAAGATTTACTTATTGTTGATTAATTGTGCCCAATTTAGCTTCAAGTAGAATCTACTTTAACAGGCAGATTTGATTGTGCAAGATACTGAAATGTAAAGAATGCCAATATAAGTGACAAACTTTCTTAATATCTCATACGTAAAGAATGATTCGTCTTAAATTTAAGTGTAAAGAGTCTGCTCGATCGGATAGATAAGAAGGTGGTACCGCGATTCTTGCCGCATCATGTTCGCAGATGTATCAGAAAGTTGAATAATACTTCATAGGAAAAAAAAAAAGAGAAACGGAAGGGATGACGCGGCAGATAATTGTACTACTTATTGGCTGCAATATGTATCCATGATACATAAGACAAATCCGCGAAAATATGATGACGCATTACTAAACAATTGAGATTTCTTTATGCCTGCTTAATCATCAAAAATAAATATTACATGCATATTAGAGAGACTAGGCTAGAGCTAATCGACTTTACTAAATTTAGCTACTCGGAAATATAATGCCCGGATAATAAACGACAGCATTCTATTACGCATTAATAACAAGGCGGCCGCGATTATCTCGTGGCAGACAATGTGCGAAAGCCAGCGGCTTGTTTTACAAGGGACGAACTGACGGTTATATGGTCCGCGTTGCAGACGGGAACATAAATATGACGACCACGCACGATCCTATGGATCTGCCCCACCACGAGTTTCTTCGGGCTTTCCTTAATCGATGGACCGTTGATTTGCCAGTACGCCCCGACGGGCTTATCAACGTAATATCGTATCTATATAATGGTACCAATTTAATCTACGACATCTGCGTACCTATACTTTCTATGCACCGCACGAAAGCGAATGACAGCTCTCATGCCTTCTTCCGTTGTTCACAGTTCCGCGTTACTAACATTGATCGAGCCTTAAATTAACAGAGAGAAAATAATCGATTTCACTCTGAGATATATACATATATTGTATTGGATTGTACATATACTATACTAATATATAGAATACTACATGATTGTAATATATGTACATTACAGGGATCGTATTCCCTATTTCTATTATTATAGGAGGAAAAGGGGAAAATTATGATAAAAAAAGGGGAAATTTTAATTGATGTGCAGCACAGTCATATACAAATTAAAAACTATAAAAT